>JALPQI010004036.1:0-78370 GCA_025490895.1 Thaumatotibia leucotreta | reverse complement strand
CTTGGCCCACGAGATAACCGCCATGTGGGATGTTGACTCGACGATCATAGTCCCGATAGTCGTTACAGCGAACGGTTTAATAGCGAAGAGTCTCGACCAACATCTTAAGAGTCTCTCGCTAGATGGCTGGATCAAGGGTCAGATGCAGAAGGCAGTAATCCTGGACACGGCGCGGATAGTCCGTCGGTTCCTCTCTCAGCGGCCTTAACCACCGGCAGCTTGGGCCCGCCCCGTTGCCGGCGGCACCCTAGGTTAGGTTTTTTATAATGTGTTTATGTGTTTTGTATTGTTTTTGTATGTTTTATTGTATTTTACTTTTATAGACATTTTGTAAAAAACCTAGCCTAAGAGAATATTAAAATAAATGGAATAATAATAAATACTCTTTATTGTACCACAAAGACAAAGTAATACAAAGCCAAAATTAATTATTGATCTACAAGGTAGGTATCAACAGGCGGTCTTATCGCTAAAAAGCGATCTCTATGTGACATGTTTAATGATAAACTTCCATAAACACCAATATCCGACAAATTTACTGTTAGTTTGTTTTTATCTGTCATTTTGAGATTTGCATTTGATAGAAAGGGACCTAAACAAAATAGACACTTCAACATTAACAATATCAACAAACCTGAAAACGATAGGATTTTAAATGCAACAATTAAATTGATAATAAGTTTTTGAGCTAATGTGGTCATTTACGTTATTAGTATGACTTAAAACGGGATATTTACCATGTAATAGTAGATTACATACCAAGGCATTAAAATGAATTGCATGCAAAAAATACGCAAGTAATTATAGCGGGTAGCGGGGATACACTAATTAACTACACATTCTGTATCGCGGAAGAGCAAAGCAATATTGTTCATCCTTTAATATCATTTTAAGTCATACTCATAAACCTGAAGATAGACGGAGTCCAGATGAAGTCAAAAAATGAGGAATTACCATAAGATGAGCGACATAATACTAAACACGTTTCCAGGTAATCTGCATCGCAATTTAAGGCTACCCATTACACTTAATGCGGCTAAGCGTATTATGGTCGTGAGCGAGAAATTGCAATTTTAGGGTCCCGTGTCTTCTACATCGCACGCATTATTAGTCTGCTTTAAAATAGGGTATATTTCCAAGGGATTGATGGATCACTGACCAATTATTTCCTGAAGATTGATGACGGGCAGTAGCGTCATCATATGTTATCATCATCAGCCTATGATAGTCCACTGCTGGACGTAAGCCTCTCTTATTAACTATGCGTATAGACGCATTAGGAGGTAAATGCCCATAATCGCCATGCTGGGTAAGCCGATTGGCGATCGCAGTAATGTGTCCACTATTATGACGCTGCTGCTCATCATCAATCTTTTATCAAATAACGGTCAGTGACACTTCAATCCCTTAGTCGACTCTTACGACACCCGCAGGAGGATTTGGGGTGGTGACAAATGTATTATTACTGCCGTCACCACACGGCCAATTATTTACTGAAGATTGATAACGGGTAGTAGCGTCATCATACATACCTACTGCGACATAAATACAACTGGTGTCCGATGAACTGAATAATCTTCAAGATTATTATAGGTACCTACTGTGGTTTTTTTTGTATGTGTAATAATTATCTACAGCGTGTATATAGTTTCGTCTCTGATCATCTATTAGTAGTTAGATTCTGTTTTTTTTTTCAATAATAAGAAGAGGTGGATGCTGAAATTTAGTACAACACTGACTGACGTGACTCATCAATCTCATCATGAAAAAAACGAATAGCTGTTAAAGATGATTCCTTATCATGCCACGGCCTTTCAACGACGGTTTAAATAATTTAAATAATTGTACGAGTAGGTAGAATTATTTGTTCGTAAGGCTAAAATAACAAATTGTGGAACCCTCCTACCTTTTCTTTCAAGGATAGCTTGAACTATTTTTAAATTGTGCAACGGTGGCTGTGCAACCTTTTTATCATAAACATACTTACTGCTTTAAAGTCGTTAAATAAACTGAAGATTTAAAAGCATGACGTTTAATAATAACTAGCTGGTGCCCGCAACTTCGACTGTAAAAACTATCCTAACCTTTTTTCATCGAATCGGTCCAATTTTTTTTTTTATGTGACGTAAGTAGACAACAGGATGATTAGCCAAGTTGCGCAAGCGTATCGTAGTTTTCACTCTCTGTCATTCTTTCATATTAGTGCGACAAAGACAGTTCGCTGCTTTTCGTTTACGATTGACGATTAAGCGTTAGCGATTGGCAACTTGTCTAAGCACCCTGAGCTCTCAGCCCACCTGATAGAAAGCAGAAACTCAGGCCCATGGACATCATCATCATCATCATCAGTCCACTGCTTGACGTAGGCCTCTCCTATTAACTATGCGTATAGAGTTAGCCACGCCGGGCTAGCGGATTGGCGATCGCAGTAATGTGTCCACTATGATGACGCTGCTGCCCATCATCAATCTTTTATCAAATAATGGTTAGTGACACTTCAATCCCTTAGTCGACTCTTACGACACCCGCAGGTGGGGTGGTGGCAAATGTATTCTTACGGACATAGTGACCAAAAAATTGCCTGTGCGTTGCCCTTGTATCGCCCTTACAGTAATTACACCGGCTATCTTACCCTCAAACCGAAATACAGTACTAACTATTTAGCGGCAGGTTAACGGGTAAGACGGTGGTAGCTATCCGGGCGGACCCTGCACGAAGTTCTACTACGAGCAGAAATGAGAAATATCCATTTTGTTGTTTGGTTTTTCAAGTTCATAACGAAAAAGGACATTCAATGTTCGTTAGATTTCGTCTCTATTTTGCCGTAATTGATAGATGTGCACATTTGTCGATACATCATAGATAATATCCGATTTCTGATACACTTGATGAAGATACACTGAAACCGTATTTTGATCAAGGAAATATAGATTATTATGGATTAGATCCATCAACCAGAATACATTAATGTTGGAGTATTATACAAAGGACTATACTAAATGGACGTATACTATACAGGGTGATTAATGTAAATGGGTCAGTAGGGAGGTTTTTGAAACCATAAAAGATAGCAAATTTTTGCCTTAGGAACCATGAAATCGATTGTAGTCAAAAGAAAAACTGCAGTCATACAAGTGCGGGTTCGGTTCCTGGGCTGAGTACACGTATTTTTGTAAGTATACGAATGAAGTTTTTCTTTTTACTAAAATCGATCTCATCCGCTATCTGTTATTGGTTTCCAAAACCTCCCTACTGACCCATTTTGATTAATCACCTTGTATACGTCCATTTAGTATAGTCGTCGTCTGACTATACCTCGAACAAAGCTGAAAGTAATTTCATTACAATAGGTCTGGCAATGTACTTTTCTCAAACATGCAATGAAATGTTGTAGTTACGTGCCTAAAAAGCGACCGGGAAGTACCCCGTTGCCGGCCTAGGCCGGCAAGTGCCTCTTTTTTAATTTTCATTTGACATAGGGTTGTGACCTGGCATCTTGGCTTTTAGCCAATAATTATCTGTAAGTAATATTAGTATTAAAAAAAATATTGGCTAATTGTTGCAGTTATAATTACGTATTTAAATTATATAATTTAGAATATTATGTACAATAACTTCTCAAAATAATATTTAAAAAGCAGTATTATACGGTGCGATCCGTCGGCGCCGATCATCGCATGCGATTAATTGGACCCAACAGACCGCATCGTCTAATACCGCTTTTTAATTTGCACCTTTCAAACATGTCAACCTTAAAAAAAAAATTAGGCGTCGGTGTCGTATTTGATTTTTAAGGCAGTATAGCTTAGTGCTTTCGCCTGTCCACAAGGACTAAAAATATAAAAAAAAGTTTTTGACTTTTGTTCTGTTTCAAAGACTTAGTTATGTAGTTGACTTATAATTTCTTAGAATGAAGAATTTTTTTTGTTTCATTTCATTGCATGTTTGAGAAAAGCACTATACATACCTCGGCCATGAAGTGACGGGTTGCCGTCCGAATACTATCCGGCCTCGCTTCGCTCGGCCGTCTACATATATTCGGCCGGCAACCAGTCACTTCGCGGCCTCGGTAGGTTTGAAACTAGATAATTATTTATCTAGTTTCAAAGTTGAATTCCATTGCATAATTTTATATAACTAAGTTAAGCCTTTGGGTACTCGCTAAGTAAATCACAGTTTCTCTTAGATCGTATTTTACTCTGGCTAATATATGAGTATCTCATTTTGCAATGGAATTAAACATAATTGCCTATAGAATAAAATGATATAAATATATATTACTATACAGTGTGTGTCCATGTGCCGTGTGGTGACGGCAGTAGTGCCGTGTGGTGACGGCAGTAAGAATACATTTGTCACCACCCCAACTCCTCCTGCGGGTGCCGTAAGAGTCGACTAAGGGATTGAAGTGTCACTGACCACTATTTGATAAATATTGATGATGGGCAGCAGCGTCATCATAGTGGACACATTACTGCGATCGCCAATCCGCTTGCCCAGCGTGGCGATTATGGGCATTTACCTCCTAATGCGTTTATACGCATAGTTAATAGGAGAGGCGTCCAGCAGTGGACTATCATAAGCTGATGATGATGTGTGTCCATGACCCGGGCTTTTACGATGCATTCAGCTAGTTCGGTTCCGGTTAGTCCTTGGGTTAATCTGAATCGTTAGTTAATAAAAGTCTCGAAATGAAAATTGATATTTCCACATGTCACACATGCCAATGGACATGTGAATATTGAATGCTCTTTGGTTTATTGGTATTTAAATTTATTTTCCATTCTCACCGCCAATCAAAACTGTGAATTCTGCCTAAAACAATATTTTTCGTAATTTATAGTGTAGTAGTAGTAAGAAACACTTCTATTGTACAGTAGGTTAATTAAGTAAGCTGTGTATTTGTATTTGCTGGTGGTAAGACCTAGTGCAGGGTCCGCCCGGATAGCTACCACCGTCTTACCCGTTAACCTGCCGCTAAATAGTTTATAGGGATATTCAAATAGCTACATATGTCAGCTCATATTCAAGTCCGCGTGTACCGCGATATGAGCTGACCTAGCGGAATGCACGTCCACCGTGCGGACCTGCCCAGGAACAGTCCCATCTTAGCCACCATACTATAAACTTGTGTTTTGTACTTTATCATTGTTGTAACTTAATGATCTAATATATGGAATCAGAAATAACTACTTTATCATTTACGCACCCACTTATATACGGTCCATATTTACCCGTAAAAGTTAGTACTGTGCTCCGGTTTGGGGGTAAGATAGCTGGTGTAAGTCCTGATGCGTTAGGCAGCGCATAGGCGATTTTTTGATCACTATGTCCATGGGCCTCAGTTTCCGGTTTCCATCAGGTGCGCTGAGAGCTCAGTTGTCTACCATCGACACATACAAAAAGAAGTAAAGTTTTGGTTTTTAATTAATGAGACTCTTAGACATTTTGGGAATACGGCAATTTGAAAAGTAGGTTTAGACATTTCAAGTTTCAGACATTATGGGACTTATCTGTTTTAGGAATGCTTCATTTTAGAAATATGGTATTATGATTATTGGTTGTAGCGAACCGGAATACCAATAATATGCTTGATTGGTAGTAGATATTTTTCTGTCCGCAATATCGGACTGAATGAAAACGAGGTAATCCGAGATTATCCTGTACGTTTCGATGTCGATTTAGGGTCGGTTCGCCGACTCGACTATCACTGAAACAAACAATTCTAGATTGAATTTGATAAAAAAAGTTGATATTGTTATTAAATAAATAAATATGTTGGGACATCTTACACAAATCGACCTAGTCCCACGGTAAGCTCAATCAACGCTTGTGATGTGGGTACTAAGCGACGATATATTATACAGTTATACGAGCCACTGAAAATTTTAAACGAGGTGAATTAGAAGGCTATACCGAACAACTTTTACTATTGGGGCAAATCACGAAATTGAAAAAACAATGCCTTTTGTCTTTTTCATACATTTTGACCGATCGATCACGACATTTTGTATGAAGGAACCAAAATTTTTTTTGAGATTTCTGGGTTAGCTCCATAGTAAAAGTTGTTCAGTATAATCTAGGGTTTCTCTGCGAGATCTCATCAGGAATGAGGAGATCCGCAGAAGAACGAAAGTGACTGACATAGCCCAAAGAATCGCCAGGTTGAAGTGGCAGTGGGCTGGCCATATTGCCCGGAGGACCGATGACCGGTGGGGTCGGCGTGTTCTCGAGTGGCGACCACGCACTGGACGGCGCAGCGTGGGAAGGCCCCCCACAAAATGGAGCGACGACCTGGTAAAGGTTGCGGGTGTCCAATGGATGCGGACAGCTCACGACCGATCTTTGTGGAACTCTCTGGGGGAGGCCTATGTCCAGCAGTGGACGTCAATTGGCTGATGATGATGATGATGATGATAATCTACCAAATCACCCCGTTCAAGGTTTTCAGCGGCTCGTGTAACACGTTGTATAGTAGGTGGATACATATTTATAGATACTTAAATACATAGATAGCCATGACCAAGGAACAAATATTTGTGATAAATAAATACACAAATCATACTCTCGCCGAGATTTAAACCCACACTTCGTAGGCAACCCAAGTAACAAAAGCGAATCTAAAAAGGGGATATTAGATATCTAATAGACTTCGATTTGATTGTCTACCATAAGAGTAACATTGCCCCCAAGCTATCTTCAATAACGCTTATAGATAGTCTTTAGTAAAGTGGGCACAACCTTGTAACTATTCATAAGTCTCCCTCTAGAAACCACGAATAGACAGAGTTAAGAATTAAACATTTTCAAATAGTCTTAAGGCATTCTTCTAGAGTCTTTCTATACTATTTATAGACCACGATATGCACTAGTAGATGGTTAATAGATAAGCTTGAGAGCTAAACAGAAGTATTAACCTGAGAAGTTTTAAAACCGAATTAACTCAACCCTGCCAACCTTAAGAAAGATTTTAATAGAAATAGACAACGATACGTATAATGGCGCATATCTCAAAAGAATAATGCTAAGGTAATATTACAAAATGGCGTGACAAATTTCTAACTTCTTATTTCATGCGCCTAGTTTTCATCGGCTAATACTGATACTTAAACTTGCAAAACTTGGTGCGGATGAAAGTCTCTCGCTGAATTTGTGTAAAACTCTCTTTAAATAAGAGCGCCCGCTTGAAATGTAACATTTAATAAAATATTAACCAAATATAAAAATAATGAAAAAAATATATTGTGTTTATATGTTTAAGCCATTTGTTTCATTCATAATATAGCATATTAAAAAGTATAGGACGATTTGTTACAGAGAATATATTCATAAAAGTACAAAAACAACCCAAAAAATAGTTCGCTACAATAATTTCACAAAATATTAGGCAGTAAAAATGGCGTCTAGTTAAACTTGTCTAGAAAAATGATTTCTTTAAAACAAACTTTCTAAAGAATAATCTGTAGTATAGCTCCAGTAAATGACAAGATTATTTTTACTTGTTGCAAACCAAACTTCCTAGTCGAGGAATAAACTGGTTTATGAGTGGTTTAAGATTACCTATAAACTGCCATTTTTGTATACTGTTTTAACTTCTCACAGTATTTCTAGACATCAATCAGAGAACTGGCATTTTGAGTGCGTTGTGTATCATTTTGGATGGATTAATGCAGAACGAATTCAAGAAGTTGCCTTCTTAAAGAAATTTGTTTTTTATTTGTTGACAATATGAAATAATGTAATGGTTTAGCGCAACTTCGCGCCGCCGGCGTGCGCGCGTGCGGAGTAGTCGCGAGACGCACGTCTTGACATGTTGAATTGTTTGGTGTATCCACGGTTCACGCGGCCGATTTGTAGCAGTTTTAACGTGTTATGTTTAGTTTTATCAGTGTATTTGAAGAGGGCGGAAAGTTTATTTTTTGTGGATCGTATTATATTAGGTAGATATATCTTAATTATCATATTCGTACCTATCTGTGTAAAGTTTCCCCGATTTCTAAGAATGAACATTTGACACGCATTGTTTATTTATTTATAGGTAGATGGAACTATTTCGTAATTAAAATTATTGTCTAATCTTTATTTATTATTTTAATAATCTTACCTGCTTATTTCATGAGTTGCAAATCAGAATCGGAACTCCTTTTGCTCCTTTTCTGTATTTTCTTCTATTTTTAAATATTTGCTGACTCTCCGACGAAAGCCACCAGATCTTTTAATTTGTTTTACTGTCTCCATTGCATAAAGCCAGCTGATCTAGTAAAATTGCACTTATTTACATTATCTTTAAGCAAATAAACACTGGAACCACTATTTCACTAACATATTATTAGACTTACTGAAAGATATCTACAAAAGTAGTTTATGTAGACTTTAGTCTTTTTATAAACAAACATAAGAGTACCACTAGCTAATACGGAATATCTGTAGAAAATTAAATCTTAACATTTACCATCTTATCTAATAAAATACTGGAAAATAGGTACCTTTAGGCTTTATTAACTATTTATAGAACAATATGTCCTAAGAAAATCGTCATACCTAGAAATGTACTTAAAATACGTGTTCTATAGATCAAATCATCTAAAAAAAATCAAATATGAGAAAAGATACACTATAAGGATACTTTTTCTTCATAGAAACCATTTATAGAAAGCCCTTATCTAAAAATAAACTGCGAATAGACTATCAATAGATAAATTCGTTTTAAGCCTTCAGGCCCATGTTACTTGGGAAGGTCACTTCTAACTAGGCTGACAAATTGTAAGATAAAGACATATCAATCTATAAGGTTACATTTTGACGCAAAAAGAGACCCTACTAAGGAATAAATTAGTAAGTAAAGAAAGAAAGAAAGAAAAAACGTTTATTCGAGACACAGTACAAACAAAACAAAACAGTAAACACGAAATTTTGTCTCGAAATGGCCAAAACTCAGCATTTTGCCAGCAGAGCCAGCGCTGGTCTTTCGCTTTGGCCATTTGAGCTTGTCACTTACAACAGAAAAAAAAATACCAATGAATGTTTACACAAATAACAAAATACACAAGAACTTAAAAATAAATAAAACATAAAACTAAAACATAAGACAAGCGGCTGAGCTTGTAACGCCCGACTATACCACCAGTGTGTACAGGGCCCTGACAAACAAACGACACGGCGAATGTACGGGGACGAAACAAAACGCGGTACGGGCACGCCATATTGTTTGGTCACAGTGACACTGTGTCAGTATTACATAATAACATTTTTCTACTCCTGACCTTTTTTTTGCTAGTTACATAGCTACGAACAATATTGTAAAGATATACAAAATTACATCTGTCAAAAGTCTATAGTCTATTTCTCAAAAACGCACTCTCAGCCGGTATCGTAATGTCGCAGCGTTGTTCGGAAAGAGAAGGCACGCGAGATATATGGGCGTCACCCGCTGCCAGACGTCGTCGCTTTCCGAACAGACTCAAAAACGTACTGCGGTCTGCCACAGACTGCCATATCACACTCATGATGGACGCCATATTGGATTTGTTCCCATCTTCGAGTTTTTACACTGCTACCAACATTAGTACGCAATTATTTATTACAATAATTACAATTATTAACTAAATATTTAGAAAATAGAATAAAAATTAGTATTTTTCAATTATTTTAATATTATATATTATATTTTTGTACCAATAATTAATTTCATATTATGCAAAAGTATTTTTATCACAGGCAAGTAAGCACGATTTTAAAAGCAAAGTTATCCATAGACAATGACGCTGCATTAAAAAAAAACTTTCCCGCTTTCCGCTAGCAGTTGAAAGTCCTGCCGCGAACTCCGACATTGAGTTTCGATCATTTGTCTCTGTCACTTGAACAAAATTATTATTAGAGTAACAGAGACGGATGCTCGACTTTTACGAATTTCGAAGTTCGTGGACGGCCCCCAGTTCAGTATAGGCAGTATAGCGCTCGGTTTGATTTGAGTCGATTTGCATTAAAGTTTGTGCAGTGCCTAAAATATATCTATAATATGAGTTTTTCATCATTAATTTCTAATGTTCTGCCTGCTGTTCTTGGGAATGCAGGTAGGGATGAGCTATCAATGTTATAATAGTTATACAAACTATGTATGTGCTTATTGGTGACAACTGGAATACGTGTGTGGCGCTCAGTAATATGGGATATTTTATGAGTTATGTGTATGCTATGCTTCTTAGTCGTAGAAAAAGTATAGTATGCAACGTTGTATTACTAGTTCAAAAAATGCTCGCGACGTCTTAAATTGCGATACTCGCCCTTTGGGCTCGTATCGCAACTCACGCCGCTCGCACTTTTTGACCCTTGTAATACCACTATTGCATAAAATACTATAATGGAATTGGTCAAGGACTTATTATATTATTGTTACACGACAAATTAAAACAAAGATACACACTCAAAACTCTTAAACTATACAAAGAATAGATCAGTACAAATTAACAAGCAAAATGACAATAGTTAGTATGCAAGGTATGCACTGACAAATCTAATTCTAAAAACACCAAAAGTGAAACTTCAAGCCCGCCATGACGCTTATGGGACATAAAAAACAGGTATGTTATATCATATTTTAAAGACAAACGGGTCTTAATCGCGTAAACTTACGTTTAATTATATCCTGACGTTTCGGGCATGACGTTACACCCGTGGTCGCAGGCAGACTGGCGAGAGAATGTATCAACACCTTCGAGCTGCGCGGGTTTTCAATCAAGATCAAGTGCGGGTAGTTCGAAAAACCCGCGCAGCTCGAAGGTGTTGATACATTCTCTCGCCAGTCTGCCTGCGACCACGGGTGTAACGTCAAATAAACGAAATAACGAAAAATTGTTTCATAAAAACTTGAGCTCCCTTTGAAGCTGTTTTAAGTATATCTACAAATGTTCTGAGTTTAGATTGCATTTTTTGTAAAACACAGCCATGGGGCTTATTAACCGACTTTTTAACTTGAGAAAAACCTTACTGTCCCTCTATAACCGTTTTACGTAATGCAATGAGAAATAAAAACCAAACTTTAGTAATAAAATGCACAAAAGTGTTCTTTGCTTTTATTTTTTACTTCACAATATTTTGAAGTGCAATTATATTAAAATGTAAACGTAAGAAAATATCGTGGACAATACACATACACAGGACATTACAATATCAATTTAAGTACGTCTTTTGCTTTGGACGGACTTAGAAAAGTTATATCATTCTTATTTTTAAATTAAACATTGTATTGCTTTGAAATTTTATAAATATAATGAGATAAGGTATACATAATATACATATACCTTATCCGTATTTACAATTAAAGACAGATTATTACAAAAATCACGCGACCATTTCTAGACGTTATTATTGTCACGTGACTAATCGCTTATCGTATACGATTGAAGAATGGCATGGCTAGGCCTGCTGTACTGAAAAACGTCGTACGATACACGTGCGAAAAGTGAAATTCGTAATTCGTGTCGATTTGAAGCACTCCCTTCCATCGTTTTTTATTTATTGCCACTCATTTCGAACTTCATTTTTTCGCACTTGTATCGTAATGTACTATTCTAGTGCCCTATCCTACTCCAGGTGATACAAAATCCAGTGGATTCCAGTGGCCGTTATCGCGGATGCGGATTCTGCATGTTTGATAAAGATCCTTACAATAAGTATTAAACTCAAATTGGTTCATAATTTAAATTCAATAGTATATTAAGACACAAGTGTGAAAAACATGAAATTCGAAACGACGTAAAATGAGCCACTTATCGCACTAGTGCCAAAAAAAGGCAACATCTGTCCAAAAAACCAATAAACTTATCCTTAGCAATCTTATACGACGGGTTGAGTATCTTTTTTATAAAATGCTTCCTAATTCATTCTTGTTTTTATGATTCTGCCGTATTTCTGCGTCCAATGAAAGACAGTTTGTTTACTGAACTAGTGAATGGAAAAGATCGAAGAATTTGGGGCTTACATAATAGCGATGATTAAAGAAATAGACACCGCATTGTAAAAGTACATTGTGTACAATGGCGGTAAATAATTGGCTACGTAAAGTTTTCTGAAGGTATGAATATTATATTTTTTCCTGATAGCCGTCGTCGTAAGGTTCAAGAAAATGCGAGCCGCTTTTTATTTGTATTTCCTATAAATTATTAATAGTCTTTTTTTAAGTGAATGTGGTGACGTACGTTTGTACAATAAAATAGAAAAAAAAATCTGTCAACATCAATGTCACTGATCTCATTATATTATTTTTATTTTCTACTTCATTGTACTTGTTGCGGACGAAAGCATATTAGGCTCTGTTCATCCATAAAACTGCACAAAATTTGTGCAGTTTTATATTGATATTTAATATCATTTCACTCATTTAAGAAAATGATTGTTAACAAATTATAGGACATAAAAATAAAAGAGCCGCATTTTCTTGAACCCTTAAATGACGGCTATCAGCGAAAAAATAATATTCAATTAATAAAATATTATTCCTACTTTTAGAAAACTTTACATAGCCAATAGTGATAGAGCAAATCTGCTTCTACAGTACCGGCCAATAATATATCACATTTTTTATTTCAGTACATTTTTTTATATTTCTATAAGTGTTTTCAACACTTTCCACCTTACTACTATAGATAGTCTAGGAATAGGCCTTCGTGCTATCGATGAAAAAACTTGGCATTGTGATGTAGTTTTTTACTATACTCTTACTCTAACTGGTGACTCTTACTCTAGTTTTTTACTTACTATAGCTCTTAAGTCTCACGACCCATCCTTCGGTACAAAACTTTACCCTTAAAAAGCAGACTTTCTATGCATACACGGCTTCTCGTCAAGGACGTCCCCGAACCCGCGGGTAATTAAGGTCCGTGTAAATAATACCCGTGTACCCGTGCAGACGGGTATTATTTACACGGACTTTAATTACCCGTGTAAATTGGGCCAGAAACCCGTGTACGCGTAACACGAACACGGGTATGAGAAACGTTGACACGAAACCCGGACACGACCGCGAGCCCTAGTTTAGATAACCACGGCCAACATTTTGAACACTTGCTTAACCCCTCGTATGCTTAGGCACGGATCCGTGCGTGCGAATTTCAATTTATTGTTTTAAGTGTCAAGGTCACTTTTTCAGTAACCTAATTTGACAGGACGCATACGAGGGGTTAAGTATGTGAATTAATTAATTAGTATGAGAAATGGACTCCATTAATCAGGTATGTTTTTTTTATTCCAATCATTGTGCATAAAGTTGATTTCAAGTTTTAAATACTCCTCAATGCAGAAAGTTTCTGTCCTTAGTGCAAGTATGAAGGAAGATTTGGGATCAAGTAAGATTTTTTTGCCAAGTCATAATCATAAGTTGATTATCATTGCCGCTTTTCTAAGCCGCCATGCCACGTGCGATGACGTTGTAAACAAACAGTTGCCAGTTCGTGTGTTTTGCTAGTTATGTACATTGATAATGCGTAATGCGTCCAATTTTCTTATTAGGTTTGCGGATAAGTTCAAACATCGGTATTTTAGTTTTTTTGTTCTAAAGGGGTAGTAACAAAAAATGCTAGTATTCTGTAACTTGGACTACTATTACGTATGTTGATTTTTTGTACTGGTGAAAAAGTAACCCTGTATTACTGATTTATTAATCAGTAATAATAATCACACCACATCACATCATCAGCCTATGATAGTCCACTGCTGGACGAAGGCCTCTCCTATTAAACTATGCGTATAGACGCATCAGGAGGTAAATGCCCATAATCTCCACGCTGGGCAAGCTGATTGGCGATCGCAGTAATTTGTTCACTATGATGACGTTGCCGCCCATCATCAATTGTTATCAAAATGGTCAGTGACACTTCAATCCTTTAGTCGACACCCGCAGGAGGAGTTGGGGTGGTGACAAATGTATTCTTACTGCCGTCACCACACGGCGTAATAATAATATTTTATTAGTATTCATGTAGGTACATTGTACAATGAGAAAGTCCCTAATTTCCAATGAAACAGACGAGAAAAACGGAGAATTCATCAAAAATAAAAACATCCTTTTAATTCCGTCAATTATAAAGAACATCCTGAAAACTTTTACGGTACAAATCTCTTCAGCGAATTAAGAACTTAATTCACAGAAATTTCAACAAGTCAGTTCTTCAAACCAATTTGAGAACGAAAAAGTCCAGGGGTATTATTAAATACTTACTAATTCATTGCCGGAACTTAACCAATAAAAGAGAGGCCTTTGATTAGAGTTTTTATTTTATTTATTGTACCATTTAATACTTATTATCAATTAAAACTACAATTTATGTACATACATTAAATCTAACTAATCTACTTAACCTAACCTATATCTAAGATTGGCTCTTGCGGCATTGTACCGAGGATGCTGGCGGCATTTCCTCGCTGTATTGCAATACTGATGCCTTGTGCGAGGAAGTCGCCAGCTCTTCGGTCTGCAGTTACGTCAACCAGACGTTTCGCGATCTCGGCAAACAATTTGCGTGCGCTGGGGCCCCATGCACCTAAAGTTTCTACGCTAAACGTTTAAAATCGCACCGTTATCGTATTTATTGTTCATTGTTAAAATCAATTCGCTGACATCGTTCATTCTCTATGGAAGTTTCGCAACGGATTAGCAGTCGCAGTCGGTCGCAGTCGGTTAGAAATGCTTCTTCCCACAGCACCCCGCTGTTTCGATTGCGAAAGGCACAAACAAGTACTCTGTTTCTAAGGAAGCGTACTTATGCCTAATATTTACTTATTTGCCACATAATCATCATCATCAGCCAATTGACGTCCACTGCTAGGTCCATAGGCCTCCCCCAGAGAGTTCCACAAAGATCGGTCGTGAGCTGTCCGCATCCATTGGACACCCGCAACCTTTACCACATAAATAACATAAATACACTACTATCCCACAGCCAGGGCAATTTTGTGGTACAATTTACGGGAAAACTATAACGCGTGTAGATTTGTTCCTTAAACATAGTCATTTGAACTAATATGTATAGTCAACGGAAATGAAATAATTGAGAAATAAGACTATGATGGTTTTTGGTTTAAGCGTTAGTCACAGCTTTGCTAATAGTTCCGTTAAAGGTATTAAATAAATTGTTTAGATGAGTTTTTTATCTGAAAGCTGGAGATTCTGTTTGTAGGTATTTTTCACCGTTTTAGACTTCCTTAATTCTTTTGCAACCTACATAATCAGTTTAAATGAGAGATTTAAGGGGAAATTTTAGAAAGAAGGGTACTTAGTATTTATTAAATGAATACTAATGTGGGTATCTGAAATTATTAGGGTTTGTATTAATGATTCAACCAAGTCAATGCAAGTAAAACCGTATATCAGGAAAGTCCGTCTACCAACTGATTCCCACCCCTAACTCAACAGCAGTGTTATTCACTAAGGAAACCGCCTTGCTAACAGCGCTGTGTCAGCGCTGCGGCAGCGTCGAGCCTAAAAATGGTATTCACTAATGCACTTTAAACAACACTAGCGCTCGGCGACGAATGCGGCGTGAGCTAGAACTACACTGCGTCGAGAGTTACCGCCTACAGATCGACGACGAGCTGTTCTACATTAGTGAATACCGTTTTTCGCAGCGCTGCGCTCTACTTCGAAGTGAAGGCTGTCTCGTCGTCGCTCGTTGACGAACGCAGCGTTGAATGTGTAAATAAGAGAATAGCATAGCTGTATACATATGACGGACTTTCCATAAAAATAAAATGTGCCGGACAATCCGGACATACCCTCACTGACCTCATATAAATATGCATTCTGTCATAAAAATATATCTCTGTACAAAATACATACATTTGATAAACGAGGTTGAGTCATACACCCTGGACATACGAGGTTGACTAACACAACCATCATCATTAGCCTATGATAGTCCACTACTGGACGTAGGACTCTCCTATTAACTATGCGTATAGACGCATTAGGAGGTAAACGCCCATAATCGCCACGCTGGGCAATCGTATAAAGTGTCCACTATGTTGACGCTGATGCCCATTATCAATCTTTTATGAAAAAACTAATAGTAAGTGATACTTCAATCCCTTAGTCGACTCTTACGACACCCGCAGGAGGAGTTTCGGTGGTGACTAATGTATTCTTACTGCCTTCACCACACGGCTAACTGTCGTCACCACACGGCTAACAAAACCATTTGACTGTAATCCATTGTGAGTATCGTGAGAGTCGACTAAGGGATTTAAGTGTCAAATTTAACTTGTAAAATTTGACACACAACAACCATTGAGACAAGCGGCAATAAATGGCTTGTGACAAGAATATTTGTACTTTTCAGCCCATGTAATTATACCGCTCAAAGTCCTTTGAAAATCTTAGTTAATCCTAGTGTAAAACCGCAGACTTAATGTTTAGACATTAAGAAATATAGAATAACGTGCGACCGCAATGAGACAAATTCAAAACAGTTTGCAATAAGACTAGACTGAAGAGATATCACACTTTTCACGCAAGTCCTTGTTGAGTAAAGGCCGTGCCACATCAGCTGCGTGCAAAGTCAAAGTCAAAGTCAAACTATTTTTTATTCAAGTAAGCTTATTAATAAGCATTTTCGAATCGTCTGACATTATCAAGAGAGAGAAACAAAAATCTACTACTGGTTCAAACCCTACCCCGTTCCTGAGAAGAACCGGTAAAAAACTCAGGTGGACTTATTTTTTTAGAACAGTATACACAAACAGTAACAGTAAAGAGTTTATTACAAAAAAATATATATTTTTATAGAAATTTTTTAAAGTACCTTTTTTTTTCAAGAAAGCCGGTGTCCACCAAGCGCAATGCGCTTGCGCTGCAGCCTCGACACAAAATAGAAACACAACAAGTAATTTAAATATTAGTATAATTTTATTGTGACTTGCCTATTATACAGGGTACACCCGTACATCAATAAGTGTATACAGGCCATAATTCCGTAAATATGAGAGATATCAGAAAACTTTTAACTGATATCGAAAGTACGTTACCCAACGAGTAAAATTACATTAGAAACTTTTTTTAAATAGTTGAAGTAATATTAAAAATAGTAACTTAAATCGTTCGCATACATTTAGTATGACGACTTACAGCCTTAAAGAATGTCAGGTGTCGTAAGAGATAAAACTGTTAGAGATTCGTTATTTGTACGAAATAATACTACCGTATATGAAATAATTAATCTAACATTTATTCTTAAATAAAAAAATATTCGTATTAAACTAGTCTTTGAATGAACGGTTACGTACTAAATGTATTGGAGGGTTTGAAGTTAATATTTGAGATATTTCTGTTTTTATTTTAAAAAAAGTAATTAGTGTAATTTTACTCGTTGAATAATGCACTTTCTGGCATTTTATTTAAATATTTATTCAAAGTATAGTAACATTTGCCTATACGCAAGTACGAGCGGGATGAATAGAAAGTAATCGTGCGTTAGGCACGTAGCGGCAGGTCATGGTAGGGCTACTAAGATACGTCCACATGGACCGAGCATTTGGCTACGAGGCTGCCGTGAGCGCAAGCGCTTTGTGGAATCCGGCTGAACAGGCTGAATTGCAAACGGTACCGGAGTGTTATTTACTATAACATTTCATACGGTACAACACGCACGCTACGCACTTGCGCACAATGTACGTAGCGATAAGTGTGGTGTGGCTTTAATTCATAATTCATTTATTCATTGCTTTTGTGGGTATAGGTACAATAGGTCTTATGGCTAAAAATAATACTACGGGCTTATGTCTACATTAAATAATAATACACAATTACTTAAATTAAATAATTTACATGCTTACAGGTAGGTACATAATTTTTATGATGCATAAAGTTTACATGGATAGGCATGGGTGCTCTATCTAACAATTATTTAGATTCTTTAAAGTTATAATATTCGTTAATGTCATAAAAACAATTAATAATAAGGAAATCTGTAAGTTTAATAATAAGGAAATCTTTAAGTTTATTAAGTTCACTATAATGTGTACAGATTTTTTTTATAAAATTTGTGTAAATTTGACATAGTTCCTTCATAGAGCGTCAGTGGAGGAGAAAATAAAAAATGCAGTTTTATTTGAATCATTAACTAACCAATCATATTGGTATTCATAAGAAGAATGTCATGCGTGAAGTTATAAATATTTTACACCCGAAAAATATGCCTTACGATTTTCAACGATCTGAAAAGATCTTTGTTGTATGGATAAAAATATTCTAAATAAATAGAAGACTGAGTTAGCTAAAGACTTGGCAGTGGGTAGGCTGCTACACCCAGTCGAACAGCAGACTGAACGCTCCTGGCGTCCAATTAGTTTTAGTATTTTAGGATAAATAGGTATAAGTTTATAAATATTAAGGAATATACGTAGTTACTTGCACATTAAATTTGCTGTACCGGTTTTTGATTTATCCCCTTATCAACCCGTAAAAAAATTGCGTAAACAAAATCTTAAAACAAAAGTTCTCATATAATTCGGAGTTAAATCGAAATAAACCTCTATTTAGCCGTGTGGTGACGGCAGTAAGAATACATTTGTCACCACCCCAACTCCTCCTGCGGGAGTCGTAAGAGTCGACTAAGGGATTGAAGTGTCATTGACCATTATGTGATAAAAGATTGATGATGGGCAGCAGCGTCATAATAGTGGACACATTACTGCGATCGCCAATCCGCTTGCCCTGCGTGGCGATTATGGGCATTTACCTCCTAATGCGTCTATACGCATAGTTAATAGGAGAGGCCTACGTCCAGCAGTGGACTCCTCGTGGAAACCTCTATTCACAAATAAACTGGTTCCAAGTTTTGATTGATTGTACCTGTAACATATTATTATGTTGTTACCTACTAATTATCACCATTAACAGGAATTCTAATTTGACAACAAGGTTAACTACGCTATTATTAGATCGTGACTTAAATGGAATTTCTAAGATCACACTAGCTATCTGATTGAATTCAATTTCTGATAACGTTTCCCAATTATGTCCCACAAAGGAATATAATGGAGGACAAAATATCAAACCAATACTCAACGTGCTTTGAATAGTAAAGTTATCATTAGGTATATTTTTAATCGCTCACTACGAACAAATAAAACATGGAAGCCGCACTTACTAAATTGCCTTTCAAAAACGATCCTAAATTTTAGTTGACAAGTGTCACCCCCTCTTTAATGCATCTCGGAAACATACTGTCGCACCAATCACGTGCTACAGATGCTGGACTATAAAATAGTTTTGGCTTACGTAACTATATTCTTCTTCTCAGTCGGTACACTCTTGTCAGAGTGGTCGTGGTCATCATTGTGGATCACGATGAGCGATGATCTTGGTAATTCGGCGCCATTCGTCGCGGACTGCAGCTTTTCGGGTACACTCGTTAACTGAGCACTTAGTTGCGGCCTTGATCTGGTCTGTCCATCTCATCGGTGATATCCATCGTGACCTGGTACCGTCAACTTTTCCCTACACTACGAGACGCTCTATGGAGTCATTATTATCCTTATTTTAATGCCATCAACGTCACAATCAACTGTCAATAAAAGACTTAAACTTGTCACAAAATTACTGAAATACGCTGGAGGCGAGAAGCTATAATAATAATTGGGTGTTTGATGGATGGGTATCAACTTTTCACAAAAGTTTCGAAACAACTTTATTCGATGGTGACCTCATTTTCACAAGGCTGTTGATTAATGGTTTACAAATGAACGTTGCCTAGTTTCACGATATTTTATTACTGCTACGATTATTTGCTGGTGGTAGGACCTCATGCAGAGTCCGCCCGGATAGCTACCACCGTCTTACCCGTTAACTTGCCGCTAAATAGCAGTGTTTGCACTGCTATGTTTCGGTTTGGAGGTAAAATAACGGGTGCAATTACTGGCATAGATAGAGGCCATCCATCAAAAACTACAGAGTAGGCAGCACATAGGCTTTTTTTATCACTATGTCCATGGGCCTCAGTTCCTGCTTTCCATCAGGTGGGCCGAGAGCACAGTTGTCTACCTTCATCACATGAAAAAAAATACTGATTATTAAAGATAAACTTAGCAATGTACCGAGGAGAAATTTCCTAAACTGCGAAACTTCTATAGATAATGTTGTCGACAATTGAAATTACACAAGCAATCTTATCAATCTAATCATGCCAAAACCGTTGTATTTACATGCCTTTAAGGTATATTGGTATGCACAAGGTATATTGGTTCACAATTGAGTATACTTGTATACTCAATTGTGAAATAAAATATTGTTCATAACACTTTTTTATAAGTTCTCACCGAAACATTCTCAATGGGAACTTACTCTTAAATTCTCAAAATTTGTGTCGGCTAATTCTGAGGTCATATTGATGGACTTGTCCGCTGGATACGGGTGGCGCAGGACCGGTCATTGTGGCAATCTTTGGTGGAGGCCTATGTTGAACTTTTACTATGGGACCGACATGGATTTTTGCTGTAAGCTGTTAATAGGCATCTCGGACTTTTTAGGTTCAATATTTTTTATAAATATTATAATCGCTCAAAAAAACACAAATACTCAAGGTGGGTTTACACCAAACAAGCGAATGGTCATTCTATCTCCCACTCTACGAAATCAACGAATTTCGACGAATTACGTTTTGTGTAACGAACGAACTTCGTAGAGTGAGGGATAGAATGAGCATTCGCTTGTTTGGTGTAGATCCACGTTAACGAATAAACTCACATTGAATTAAAAAAAATCTGTATCGAGGGCTGCTTAACCCCACAGCTGCTTAATTTTTTACTGTTTTAAAAACTTTGTTACTTTTATTTAGGTGCCATCACCTTAACTAATTTAAATATGCAAAGGCGTATTTCCAAAACAATCCTGCTGCAGGTTATCTAAATATTCAGAACGAAACGTCTCTGCAGTCTTAATGCATACAGAATTCCTTGTCGCTCGCAAACTGAGTTTGTCATAAGAAATTATGCATTCAGATGAATTAATTGGTTTTCTTTCGGCTTCTTGCGGATTTAGTAGAGTAGTTATAGAAGATAAATATCTAGCAGGATCGAGAGATAGACAAAATTGATGAGGGTTGTTGTGTGGTTGCGGGTGCATCTACACGAATCCGGGCGACTGAAGTGGAAAGGGCGCCCTTATTTTTACCTTACATTAAAGGGGTGACGGACACTTGTTACGCCGAAGATATAGCATTAAGACGATATTCCGCCCTCATGTGGGTCTATTAACTACACGTATAGACGCATTAGGAGGTAAATACCCATAATCGCCACGCTGGGCAAGCGGATTGGCGATCGCAGTAATGTGCCCACTATGATGACGCTGCTGCCCATCATCAATCGTTATCAAAAATGGCCAGTGACACTTCAATCCCTTAGTCGACTCTTACGACACCCGCAGGAGGAGTTGGGGTGGTGGCAAATGTATTCTTCCTGGCGTCACCACACGGCAAAAGATAGGGAGCCCTTAAACGACCCGGGAGTGAATATGATTCCCTGCTCCTGCGGGATGAACTAGATTGGGGAAACCGGCCGGAACATATCGACGAGACTATCTGAGCATATGCGATGTCTGACGAATGTGACAGCCAGGACTCTGCGGTGACGGAACACGTATTGGATTCGGATTTGACGCACTATATTAGGTTCTATAAGGTATCCGTACTTGCAAGAGAAAAGTTCATCGTGCCACGGAAAATACGGGAAGCCATCGAAATAAGTCGTCATCCGAATTTTAATCGTGATTGTGGTTGCTCAGTGGTACCTGGTTGGAAAACGGTTTTAGGTATTCCATCGGTAGACAGTGTAGACGAGCCCTTATTACCTTAGTGACGTAGTGAGTGTTGTATGCAACCCGATTTTCGACAAAAGTGACAATGAGGGTAGTTTTCCTCCTTCACTGCCCCCCCGAGCGGTGCCCGCGGCCAGCACCCGCTCTAGCAGAGCGCAAGCCCGCAGTACACGTCGGGCTTTGGTCGCTGGAACTCCATTACGAGAATTCTCTTAATGGATCGAAACATGTCGAGCAATTTATCGACTTAAATTACGTGAGCGTACGTTTGATAAAATATTTAAATATGATATAGTACTTAGTTGTCGTTACTTAGTACTTAGCTCCATGTAACCCTGAGACTCTCACAGCCTTACACAACAAACATCCACTTCCAGCTACAGACCTTCGCCTACCTGATCCCCCACTACCTGATGATCCGAACCTCATTGCTACCACACAGGATGTCCTTGGAGCCGTAATGTCTTTTCCCAATGGCTCTGCTGGAGGTCTGGATGGTCTGACACCTCAGCACCTGAAAGACCTCCTATGCAGCGGAGAAACGGGGGAAACACTCTTAAAGAATCTGACGGCCTTGGTGAACATCATGATGGCCGGTCAGGTCCCTGACGGAATTAAGGACATCTTATATGGAGCCAACCTTTGTGCTCTGACGAAAAAGGATGGCGGCATCCGACCCATAGCGGTTGGTACCACTTTTCGACGCCTAGTCGCCAAGATCGCCTGCCGGTCCATCCTTTCGGAGCTTACACCAGAACTTCAACCTACCCAGCTAGGGTTTGGCTCCAAAAGCGGATGCGAAGCCGCCGTGCATGCCGTAAGAACATTCCTTGAACAAAATGCAGGCGAAGTTCTGCTTAAGGTGGATGTTTGCAACGCATTCAATTCTACAGACAGGGGCGCCTTGTTGGCCCAAATAAAAGATAAAATTCCCCTCATATATAAATTTCTTTGGCAGTGCTATAGTTCTCCTTCCAAATTATTATATAAAACCAGCGTTCTGACTTCATCTGTAGGTTGCCAACAAGGTGACCCTCTCGGCCCAGTAATTTTCAGCCTCGTTATACATCCCATCATTAAAGAACTAAATTCAAAATTAAACGTATGGTATTTGGATGACGGGACTATTGGTGGTGAAGCATTCTCTGTCCTCGAAGATTTGAAAAAAATAATTACAGACATGACATCTATTGGTCTTTCACTAAACTTTTCCAAATGCGAACTTTTTATTGCCGACTCTTGTCCAGACAAGAACAACACAATCGACCTTTTTAGACAACTAGCTCCGGGTATCAAAATTATAAATAAAGAATCGCTTCACCTCCTTGGTTGTCCCGTTTTAGATCAATCCTTTGAAAGTTTTGTTGACTCTAAAATTCAAAATTTTAAAACAACATCACACCGTTTGGCCAAAATTAACATTCATTCAGCTTATACAATCATAAAGTACTGCCTTTTCGTCCCAAAACTTACATACATACTCCGCGCAACTCATCTTTGGAAATACCCCACTTTAGTATCAAAATTTGATTTTATAATAGAAGAAACAATCACATCCATATTCAATATCCATTTTGACCATAGATCATGGACCCAGGCTAGCCTTCCCATTAGGTTGGGTGGAATGGGTATCCGCCAAATTTCTTCTGTTGCCCTACCTGCGTTCTTGTCCTCGGTGCATGGTGCTCAAAGCCTTATAAATAAAATACTAGAACCTTCCATTGGATCCGTAGAAGCCGCACACTGCTCCGAGGCCAAGAACGTTTGGTCTATAACCTGTCCCAACAGAGACCCGCCTGCCAATCTTTGTTCGCAGAGACAGTGGGACGAGCCACTCTGTCGACTAGTACGGGATAACCTTTTAAACACGTCAACTAGTTCGACAGACCGAGCTCGTCTCCTTGCGACTGCGGAATGGGAGTCGGGTCTGTGGCTACATGCCCTACCCTCATCAAATATTGGTACTCTCCTTGACAACACCACATTTCGCCTGGCAGCTAGCTTACGTTTAGGGGCATCTACAAACCAACCACATCGCTGTCAGTGTGGCACAATGGTGGACACACTTGGTCACCATGGCCTTTCATGTGTCCGAAGCGCTGGGAGGATCCCCCGTCACGCCAGCATCAATGATGTTATCCGTCGCGCCCTTGTTAGCGCGAAAATACCGGCCGTCCTAGAGCCCAACGGTCTGGCCAGGGATGACGGCAAGAGGCCTGACGGAATGACGCTGGTGCCCTGGAGCATGGGTCGGCCGCTAGTTTGGGACGCCACCTGCGTTGATACTCTGGCGCCGTCCCATGTTTCGGTCACCGGCGTTGCTGCTGGCGCCGCGGCATCTTTAGCCGAAAGTCTCAAGCGCCGCAAATATGCTGCTTTAGGAACCAGCTACATATTTGCGGCGTTTGGTGTGGAGACCTTGGGGCCATGGGGGCCAAGTGCACATGGACTTCTTAAAGATCTAGCGGCTCGCCTAAGAGAGACCTCAGGCGACCAGAGGGCTGGCCAGTACCTTGCACAGCGTTTAAGTATAGCTAATACAACGGGGGAATGCGGCCAGCCTTCTGGGTACCTTGCCCACTGACGGCGATTTAGGCCAAATTTTTTATTTATAGGTAGTTAAGTCCTTATATTGTTTGTTTTCATTTTATGACGTTCTTTAATAATAAATAACATGTTGTCGTTACGAACCTGACTACAATGAAGGTTTTTTTAATCTCACGCGCAATTGGATGCCCCTAAAAGCGAAAATGTCTATTAAAGACATACTCTGTGGCCGACGGCAAATGCAAAAATAGTGAAATAGCATTCCATCAATATGCACTATGAACTTATCATTAAAACACCAAATGCTGCAGTATAAAAGCCGATTTATATGCGCATCTCGATTGAACTGGCGTTCGATCTTTAAAATATCAACTTGATTTGATAAATTACGACGTCGACAACCAAAACTGCCATTATTTGTACGTCGTTTTTCAGTAACTAGGTACGGTCGAGGAATTTAATTTCCTACCCATTTCGTACCTTGTCATAGTAGCTTCCATATTGACAGTCCTAGCAGCTTTCATATTGATTGTCACTATGACAAGGTACGAAATGGGTAGGAAATTAAATTCCTCGGCTGTACAATTATGGCTCTCCGAAGGTTCCGACCTGACCTAAAATAAACCACTTCTCGCACTAGCGCATAAAAAAAGCGCCATCTGTATATAGGCACTAAAATAGACACATCACAAGTGCGAAAAACATGAAAGTCGAAACGAGTGGCGATGTTTTAAAACACGACCGATAGGGAGTGTTTTAAATCGACACGAGTTACGAATTTCGTTTTAGCAGGTGTCTCGTACCTACGACGTTTTTAGTGCAGATGGCCCTCCGAAGTGTTGGGCCTGACGTAAAATTACACACTTCTCGCACTAGAGCCTTAAAAATACACCATCTGTACTAAAAAGGTAATTTAAGTAATGAACAATACATATTCACTAACATTATAATATTCGTTAAGGCTATAAGGACATTAAAGAC
This sequence comes from Thaumatotibia leucotreta, assembly GCA_025490895.1. Taxonomy (NCBI): domain Eukaryota; kingdom Metazoa; phylum Arthropoda; class Insecta; order Lepidoptera; family Tortricidae; genus Thaumatotibia; species Thaumatotibia leucotreta. Next base: position 53,037 of record JALPQI010004036.1, on the reverse strand, counting down.
ACAACTCAAAAAGGTACTTTTTGAGATTATTAGAAAATGTAGTAGGAGGCATAACTATAATCTTCGTTGGCAAAGTATTATAAACCCTTTGTTTAGCACCCATAGTTCCAACCCCTAATAATAAACAAATTAGCTTTGCAGTTACTTTTTTCGAAATCTGTCAAAGTAAGTTTTTTTAACTCGAATAGACCATTCGAGCTCTGAAAATTTCGCTGTGACGGGATTTTCTTTGTGGCTTTGCGACAGGTTTTAGTGACGAGCATTTTTAAAATCCGTGTCTGACTAGAATTTTATTGCGAATAGGTACTCGTAGTTGAACAATTTATGGGAAAATATAAGTGTTACTCATCATCATCATATCACTCGAAAAACGTTTACTCCTAAACAAAGTCCTCCCCTAAAGATTGCCACAATGACGCATCCAGCGGACTCCAGCGACTTTCATTAGGTCAACAGTCTACCTTGTGGGAAGTCTATCCACGCTGCGCCTTCCGGTACATGGGTGCCACTCGAGAACCTTTCTGCCCCAACGGCCAACGGTTCTACGTGCAATGTGCCCCGCCTACTGGTACTTCAGTTTAGCGATTCGGAGGGCTATATCGTGAGGAGTGCTATACTCGCTTTCTTCTATTCAGTGTGCATTATGTCCTGAATTGGGAACTTATTGCTAATATGATTATCTTCTAAACATCTATTTACATAAAGAATTACAGTACATTACTATATACGCCGGGACAAAAGAGGTTGCTGGCCGAAGAAATAGAATAGGTCTGAGGCTTGCAACGCCATATTTCCGGCCGAGGTATGTGTAGTGCTTTTCTCAAACATGCACTGAAATAAACACCAAAAACACCAAAGTATTTTTTTTTATTTGCATACAGGCAGAATGTCACAAATTTATGGGGAATGAAATAAAAAAAAGAGCACTTTGCTGGCCCAGACCTTCAAGATTTGTATTAAATTCCATTATCGACATCTTGTCCTAGTCGCACCTAAAACGTCATACTTCGCAGTCTATTACAAGAAACATAAAACAATGTTTCATTGCATGTTAGAGAATAGTACATTTCCTAACTAGTGCGGGAAAACTTTTTTTCGGCGAGGGTGAAAGTTGGAGCCTGAGTGAAACGAGGACGACAATCACCCGAGTTCTAAAAAAGTTTTTGCACGTGTAAGGGACGATTTTTTTCATAACAAGTGCGTCAAAAAGAGAAATCACCGCGCGCGAAATGTGCGCAAAGTTCGTTTTTTCGCACTAGTTATGAAAAAGACTTTTTCTTTCTTACAAACCTAGGTATGGTCTGTATTATTTATTTAATCCAAATTTGTCTTTTTCCCATACAAATGGAGATAAAACACGCTAAAAGTAAATCCCAAATGTATTTAGTACAATGGTAATTGAAGTAAAAGCGAGGAACGGCGAAGATTGGCACTGATTTGATTGAAAGCTTTTAGTCGACTTTACCGATGTTTCTTTTAGTATTAACACAAAAAATAGGTAACCGTTTATCATTTGATTATTGAAGGAAGAAAATACAAACAATTGGATACTGTATTTATAGTAGTAAGAAAAAAATACACCACCCCAATTCTTCCAATGGGCATTGTAAGAGTCGACTAGCGGATTTAATACAATACAATACTCTTTATTGCACACCAAAATAACAGTAGAATAACAGATATACAGTGTTACAAGTACAGGTATTACAATGGGCGCTCTTATCGCTATAAAGTGATCTCTTCCAGACAACCTTAAGGTAGCGGAATAAAAACAGTTTAAACATAGAGTAGGTGATGCTAAAACAAAAGACAAGTAACGAAACACGATAATTAAAGTATACTACTAAACTTACTTACATAAGCTAATAAAATAAACATAAATATACATTTACATACATACATAATACAGTACAAATACACTCAAATAGAAGCAATGAAAATGTTAGCCACGGAAAAATAAAACAAGTTATTATACGATAGACAGTAGAGTGTTTCACTTTTGTATGGGCAAAAAAAATTGTGATATTTTCCCTGACTTTGCTCACGCCCTAAGTTTCTCTGATATAAAAATGATATATATACAATTTTATTGAGATTGGACAACGTTTAAAGGTTGCACACTTTTGAAAGTAAAGCCAAAGCCCCATACATTACGAAAAAAAATACTTTTTTATAAATTAATCAAATATAATGAACCAACACTAAAAAAGAATGGACAAGTCGAATTTAATGTCATATATTAAAAATGAGAACTTATTCTTTGGAAGTAGGAATAAATTCTAAAAAATATTTATGGGGCACTTTTATGAAAACCTAATTCCCAGTGTTTTACTACATTCATAACTATAATAGATTAGTGCACTATATGTAAACATCCAATTATGGCCTAAAATTAAGTAAAAAACCGGGATCTAGGTTACTTTATAAATAATACCATATTAAGGTTAAAGTAAATTCACACACGTGCTTAAAGAATAAAATCCTTTTTTTATATTTGACGATAGAATCTACTTTCCCAAGTAATTTCAGTGTTGGTTCATTATTTTTTATGAATTTATAACAAAGTAATTTTTTTCGTAATGTATGGGGCTTTGGCTCCACTTTCAAAAGTGTGCAATCTCTAAACGTTATCCAATCTCAATAAAATTTTAAATATATCATTTTTATATCAGAGAAACTTAGGGCGTGAGCAAAGTCAGAGAAAATTTCACAATTTTGAAAAATGAAACACCCTAATAGACAGTCATGGTACCTACATGTGCTCTACTTCCATGACAACTTATAAAAATGTGTTCTAAACATTCTCAATGGTAATTACTATGTTTCTCGTATACTTTCGAGTATGATCCTGCAATTTACAGAATGTTCTGCAACTCTAGTAATACCTATAATGCAAGTTCTAGTAGTACCTATGTCGATTTTAGTTTTCCATCATAAATCTTTTCATCACAACTTTTGTCTACGGAACCCGAAAAAAGGAATATTGGAAGACTCGGTCATTGTCCGATAGTGGTCGATTTTAATCTTCCATCGTAAATCTTTTCATCAAACCTTTCTCGGTTCAAAAGCACTAGAACCGTAAACCGGGTATAAACCAATTTTGCAGCGTCAACTGTCCCAATGATTGCTCTTTTTCAACGCGAGTGGGTAAACAAAGTTGTTTTACATTGCGCGCCAATGTTAGAGCAAGTCATACGCGACTCGCATTAAAAGCGTAATGAAAATTTACATTGCAAAATATACACGTATTTGGGACAATCTGAACGCAATTTTTAGTACAGGAATTGGTGTGGTACTACGAGCTTTTAATCTTATATTGGGCACAATTTATTCTGGAATACCTACATGAAGATTTGAGTAGGTACTCGCAAACGTAGCGTGAGACATCCAACCGCAATGTGGTCGGATGATCTGGGTGCTTAGACAAGCTGCCAATCGCTAACGCTTAATCGTCAGTCGTAAACGAAAGGCAGCTAACTGTCTTTGTCGCACTAATAAATGAAAGACAGAGAGGGAAAACTACGATACGCTACCCAGCGTTAGCGATTGGCAACTTGGCTAAGCATTCTGGTTAGGGTCGCAGGGATACGATGGATGCAGGATGCATTCGTCCAGTAATAGGTATGTCCACTGCTTTATAAAGGCGTCTCCTATTACCGGCGAATGCGTATAATCTCCACGTTGGTCAAGCGAGTTGACAATCGCAGTAATGTGTCCACTATGATGATGCTTGCCAATCGTCAACATGCTATAAATTCGGGACCACTTAAATTCCTTATTGTAAAGGTGCATTCAGACCAAACGAGCATTCGCTGTTCTATCCTCCACTCTACGAAATCAACGAATCACGTTTTGTGTAACGATCGAATCTCGTAGAGTAGGGGGTTAGAATAGCGAATGCTCGTTTGATCTGAATGCACCTTTTAAGTCGACTATTACAACAACCACAGGAAGAGATGGGGTGGGGACAAACGTATTTTCACTTACACCAATTGCATACAGCTAAAATTTGGTCTCCAGAAAAAAAATGTAATAACGATATTCCTTAGTAACGCTGCGAAGTTAAGTGTCTTAAAAGTCTTCGAAACGCTTTCAGGAAGCTTAGCCAGTTTAAGAGATTTCGCCTAAAAATAAAAAAGCACTTAAATTGAGTAATAATCCTGAACTTATTCATTTGTTCGTGTAAGAATTACATTTCTTTAAGTCAGTTTGCAACTTTTAAGTCGGGATTTTACTGACTTTGTTTTTTACTAAACGAATCTTTGACTATGTATCAAAAAGGTTGTCTTGAGACAGCATTTTGCTGAATATAAAAATTTTATATTTGTTATTTATTATATCCTTTAGCCGCCTAAATGCATAAGAAAAGTTCTCTGCAACCAAAAAATAAATGGTCTTTTTCTTACACTATTAATTTAAAAGTCACTTTAAATATCATCTGAATGGCACATTACAGCAGTAAGTTTAGGTTAGGTTAACCTAGCCTAATTAGGTTAGGTTTATCCAAAAAGCACAACGAATTTACAAACGGCTGTGCATGTTCATCAAGCCCACGTTGGGGGTTCAGTCGGAAAATATAGATACCATATATCGGCAAGTCATTGAGCCCATCATCACGTATGGTGCAGAAAGGGTTTAGCAGCCTTACCGAACAAGAGGTGCCTTTCCCCACGGATGATGTCAATATTTTAGGTGGTGTACTAGCAGGACCTAAGAATACTCCATGCTTAATATCAGCTCTAGATCTTCTTTTGTTTCAGAGTTATTCAAGATAATGTAAAATATACAGGGTGTCGTTGAAAGTGGCATATTTCGAGAACTGTTCAAGTTAGATCATCCAAACAAAATTGTGTGTGATAACAATAAAATAAACTACAAAATGCATATTTTTAACCTGCATCTTGTCCTTCTTTTTCATAATAAAAAAAGAGTTCTTGTTTTTTTTTCCATATTTTTTTTTATTTCACGCGGAGATACACCTACAAAAAAAATATGTATACATAGCCACTAATGTCCACTGTATACATAAATAAAAATATTTCCGTAAATCATCGTGCGTCATGCCAAGAAAAAATATTTCAGAAGTAGTCGTTACTGGCATACAAATAAAATACCAGTGCAGTGTGAACATAAGTTAGTATGTAGGTATACAATCTCTTGACACTTACCGCACAAAATATCATTGACGTAAATTGACTTATTAGTGCATTTATAAATAAAATAAATAAATAAATATTTTTGGACATCTTTACACAAATCAACCTAGTCCCACGGTAAGCTCAACTGAGGCTTGTGATGTGGGTACCAGGCGACGATATATATAATAGATATATACATATAGATACTTAAATACATAGACAGCCATGACCAAGGAACAAATATTTGTGATAAATAAATACACAAATAATGCCCTTGCCGGGATTCGAACCCGGAACCTCCAGCTTCGTAGGCAGGGTCACTACCAACTAGGCTACGGAGGCTGACAGTGCCGGTTATTAGTGCATTTGCTATATAAATCAGCCTCTTGTCAATTTTGTATGCATTTTTTCTTTCCACATATATTTTTTAATTTTTTTTCACAAGGCTTACACTTAATGTTTTCCATTTTCCAACAGAAAATGCAACAAATCAAATGTCGAAAACAATACTATGTGTCAAATGTTTATCTCTCTTTTATACAGGGTGGTCCAAACCTTGACGTCAAAAAAATTTTTTTAGATACCTCACGTTATGAGCTATCAGAATATACCCCATGTATGTTAGCCGATTTTTTGTAGTTTTCAAGTTATTAATTTTTGAAAATTTTTTTTTGAGAAATTCTGGAATGAAGGAATTTAGTAATAAAAATAAAACTATTGGGTTTTTTAACTAGTTTCTTTTTGTAATAAAGCATTTACTGACAAAAAAATTAGCGTCCTCAGTTCGATACAAGTAGGATAAAAAAATACCAAATTCAAAATTTTACGCTAAAAACGCATCAAAATAGCATTAATTTACGTAAATAAAAAATAAAACATATCCCAAGGGATTTTAGTATTCTAAAGACCGCCCCAGACCTTTTTTTTTTTTTTTTGACGGAGTGGTAATGCCTTTACGCACCGTCCCCCCAAAATACGGGAAGATGGGGGGGTGTGTGGGGCTCGCATTCCCGGGCCCTTCTCGTAGCGAGAAGGGGGGGAGATGCCCTACCCACTAATTCCACTCCGGCGTTCGATCCTCGTTGCCGTTAACGAGGATGCCATGGGACCGCCCTAGACCTTGAGCCTTCGTAAAAGCAAAAAAAAAGTTATACTTAATGATGAGGATTTTTCGGAGTAGTCGGTCAAATAAACTCAAAAAAGCTTAAAATTTTAAAGTAGTAAAAAATAAAACTATGAAAACGGATAAACTCGCGTATATTAACTAATTTTAACTTCATTTATTTGGCGGTGGTGACCATTACCCCCCTTTTTAGTTCTGGCAACATTTTTTCAAAATTATTTTTAAATTTCCTTATTAATCAAAATTGTATGTTTCGGTTTAATGCATGATGATCTTAAGATGTACTACAAATGTTTTTTGAAAAGAGTTGTCCCGCTGAGTTTCTTGCCGGTCCCAATTTTGGGATACCTTCCTAACAATACAATCATACAAAGGAAGGAAATACTTCTCAGGCAGTGGCGTAGGGATAGAACCGGCGTAGATTATTTATTTTGTCTCTTGTCTTCATTCTGAAAATATTTGTAATGAATAACTAGCTTAATTTGCAAATTTTGTATGTACATCTACCCTTAAAATTTATTGTCTGTGGTTTAGTAATTTTTCTTTGGTGGGTAGTTTTGTACTTATCTTTCTTATTTTGATGGAGGTAGATCTATCAAATTTCCTCCATTGTCAGTCATCCGCAGACCACGAACCCTGTAAAGTGTTCGAAACGTCGGAATGAAGTTAAAATTAGTTAATATACGCGAGTTTATCCGTTTTCATAGTTTTATTTCATGAGTAATCCTCGCGGTAATCGAAGAAAATATTAGTAAAAAATACTTGAATAAGTACAGAAATTGAGTTTTCGTGTATTTTCTGTTTTTGTTCATTGATGAGAACAACAAAACAGACGAAATTTTACTTTATTTTTAAATAAAAAATTTAAAAGCTTTTTTTTTAAGTTTATTTGACCGACTACTCCGAAAAATCCTCATCATTAAGTATCACTTTTTTTTTGCTTTTAGGAAGGTTTAAGGTCTAGGGCAGTCTTTAGATTACCAAAAATCCTTGGGATATGTTTTTTTTTTTTATTTACCTACATTAATGCTATTTTGATGCGTTTTAACGTAAAATTTTGAATTTGGTATTTTTTATCCTACTTGTATCAAAGTGAGGACGCTAATTTTTTTGTCAGTGAGTGCTTTATTTGTAGTAATACTTTCACAAAAAGAAAATATTTAAAAAACCCAATAGTTTTTTTTATCAATAAATTTCTTCATTCCAGTATTTCTCTAAAAAAATTTTTCAAAAATTCATAACTCGAAAACTACAAAAAATCGGCTAACATACAGGGAGTATATTCTGATAGCCCATGACGTAGAGAACCTAAAAAAATTTTTTTGACGTCAAGGTTTGGACCACCCTGTATAGCAAATGTACTAATAAGTCAATTTACGTCAATGATATTTTGTGCGGTAAGTGTCGAAAGAATGTATACCTACACACTAACTTATGTTCACACTGCACTTGTACTTTATTTGTATGCCAGTAACGACTACTTTTTTTTGGCATGACGCACGATGATTTACGGAAATATTTTTATTTACCAACTCTGTTTTTTATTATGAAAAATAAGGACAAGATGCAGGTTAAAAATATGCATTGTGTAGTTTATTTTATTGTTATCAAACACAATTTTGTTTGGTTGATCTAACTTGAACAGTTCTCGAAATATGCCACTTTCAACGACACCCTGTATATTTTACATTATCTTGAATAACTCTGAAACAAAAGAAGATCTAGAGCTGATATTAAGCATGGAGTATTATTAGGTCCTGCTAGTACACCACCTAAAATATTGACCTCATCCGTGGGGAAAGGCACCTCTTGTTCGGTAAGGCTGCTAAGCCCTTTGGAGGTCAGCAGTTAACCTTAATAAAGTAAGGAGCTCGCTATTGAGCTTGCAGCGAGGATTCGCTATCAAAGTGCTGCACGGGTTCCGCACGCTACCCACAATACCGGCCATTGCGCTTGCGGGGCTCACCCCCCTTCCGGAAAAAGTGAAAGAAATAGCGTCAACGGAACGGGTCAAAAGGATGTTAACAACAGAATATTTATCAGATGACGTCCAATATGACAAGAGAGCGCCTATTGTCGACCTATTACATCCAGCTTTGCGCCTGCAGATAGACTTAGTGGACATCAAAAACCCAGAAGACCTAGAACGATATTATTCCACAGAAATGCATAGAATATATACGGATGGCAGCAAGCACAATGACGTTGTTGGGGCTGCGGTGGTCATACACCATCCGGATGGCCACAACACAACTAAAAAACTTAAATTACACAACAGCTGCACGGTCTTCCAAGCGGAATGTCTGGCCATTCAAGTGGCTTGCAGCCTATGTCAAACGCTTGGACTGGATCGTGTCACCGTGTTCTCCGACTCGAAGGCCGCCTTGTCCGAACTAGCCTGCCGGAACAGCACAAACTATATAATAAATAAGGCACACAAATACATCGCCTCGATTAGGGAGCGGGGAGGCGAGATCCGGTTCTGCTGGATAAAAGCGCATGCTGGACTCCTCGGTAATGAGGAGGCCGATGCAGCTGCCAAGCAGGCCGCATCACAACATAAACAGCCAGACTACATCAGGTTCCCGCTGTCCTACCATAAACGCAACCTTCGTAAAGATATGCGCAACGACACTGACAACTTGTATCAAACAAGTACAACCGGCGCACATTTAAAGAAATTTCTACCGACTCTAGGACACATATAAAACTTTAGAAAACATTTCAGACTGACATTTCAAATGACACAACTCTTAACGGGACATGGATATAATAAAGCATACCTGAAACGATTCCATATTACCGAGTCAAACGAATGCCCGTGTGATAACATCACAATGCAAACAATGACACACCTATTACAGTATTGCCCGCGAGTCATAAACGCGCGAAGCAACCATGAAATACTATGCAATATAAATAACATAGAACCATATAATATAGACCAAATAATCTCAAAAGAAACAACGAGAGATTCCTTTAGACAGCTTGTAAATCACATAATAGATAACCTCAAGAAATTCAACAGTACGTAATACAAACTACAGGAACTAAATCACAATGCAACAGCAGAAATATAACACAGAAATAATAAAAACACATCACTAAATAAAACATGATAACTTTTACAACTACAGCAATAAATATAACAATGCAACAACAAAGTTTCCTAGCCTACAGGGAAACTTTAGACTAATAATGTCTTCGGTCGCCCGTACCATTCGCGAGGGCCGCAAGACTAAACTCAAAAGTCTCATACTAAAAAAAAAAAAATTAGGTTAGGTTATAACCTAACCTAATCTGCGACAGTCATGTGCACTATTATATTTTATTGATCAACTTTTTTTCATCATACTTTTCACATAATAAGGTTACGCTATAAGTATTAGTGTGTCCACTATGATGACATTGATGACGTTGCTGCCCATCATCAGTCTTCACTAAATTTATGGTCAGTGACACTTCAGGGAAGATTGATAGTCACATCACAATGCAATTTATTACCCTTGATAGCATATATTGGGTTAGGTTATGTTACGGAGGGACCTGCGACCATACCTATATATAACATGGACGTCTAACGCCAGCTCAAAAATGCCCCCAAACACAATTGTTCAGTTGTGCCAAGATGGGCAGGACATAGCGCTTTTCTTAACGCCGCGCATATTTCGGCGCAACATCTTTGACATTTTTTAATAGAACTTAGCCAATCAAAACTTTGATGGGCCAATCACAACTATTTTTAAATGGCAGTTTAAGCATTTATAGGTTGATATTGAAATTCATTACCGTGATGCATTGAAGAGAGAGTGACACATGTCAACTAAAATTCAGGACCGTGTTTGAAAGGCAATTTAGTATGGCGTGCGGCTTCCATGTTTAATTTTTTCGTAGGGACGGACGCTCGACCGGACTCGAGCGGGCTGTCGAGCATCCAATGTGCTCATTAACCCCATTTCCCTTAGCTGGAGCTGCAGATTAATGTTCCGGTAGCGTTCTCCCAATACTTCCCTCTGCCCTTCCAATTTTCTTGCAGAACCGCAGGACGTCTCTAAGGTCGACCTCCCTGAGTTCCTTCTCCTCCAGCCTATCCCTGCCAAACACGTCATATCTCGCTGCTGCTTACATGACGCATTCATCAGCAAGGCAGATGCAGCAGCGTATATTGGGTAGGCATTGATTTTAGGTCTTTAGCTGTATTATCAAATTTTTTTAAATTATTTTCTTAAGTCATATTCCAAATTAAGCCTGGACACAACTCTTGACATTGTTGCCGATTTATGTGCTATCTTTTAATACGTATTTTATATATGATAGTATATAGCTTTATGACATAAGTTGATAAAAATAAAAAACAAAATCTGGTTTCGTTAGATTTTCACATTTTAAAAATAATGCACAAATTTCATTGAACAGGAAATAGATTTTCCTCAAAATATGAAACGTCAATCATAATGTAAGTAATATAGTACCGCCCACAAACTTTCTGCTTCGCCTAAAGGTTGACTAGTAGAGAATGCCTTATGGCATAAAGTCCGCCTTTTGTACGTCAAGTTTTTTCTTTTGTGCAATAGAGGTTAAATAAATAAAGGGTACAGTCAAGTGCAAAAATATGTATCGAAAGAATCCTCTTATAAATAATTGAGATTGCCAATTCCGTTATGTGTAAATTTCAAATTTGACAAAAGAAGACTGTAAACATATGTGTTTTGGATTGATTTTTCAGTTCCTGAAATCATGCACATAACGGAATTGGCAATCTCACCGACGATATGTTACGACGTTGTTATTACACAGAACTAAAGTGCACTGGAACATATTTTTGAGCATTTTTATATACATCTTAGTTCGCCTTTGACCTAACACATACAATACATACTAACCTACCTACATAGGCGAACTTTTCTCGACCAAATCGGGGAACTGTGTCAAAAAGCCAGGGTGCTTAGACAAGTTGCCAATCGCTAACGCTTAATCGTCAATCGTAAACGAAAGGCAAACTGACTTTGTCGCACTAATATGAAAGAGTGACAGAGAGGGAAAACTACGATACGCTGCTAAGCGTTAGCGATTGGCAACTTGGCTAAGCATCCAGGTCAGAAGTACTATAAACCGACAAGCACGTATGAGGAACCTTATGAAAGTGAGTGAAGCGAAAGCGGCCTGTCAGAATCGTAGCAAATGGAAATCCGTACCCCTCTAGGAAAAAGGTGTGATTTATGTATGTATGTATGTATATTACATACTTTATTGTTCCACAGAAATGAAAATCAAAGAAACATTCGCTTGTCATTACATTTATCCATATCTCAGTCTCATGATAAGTGAAGTGTGTCCTCTTTGCTCAGACAAGAGAAAAATAAAACTTTTATTTTAAGTGATAAAAGTTGTCATTTTATTCCTCAGAGTTCCGTGCAAATACATTACAAAAAAGTATTACTTTGTCGTTATAGCGCAATATAAAGAAGAAAGGTGCACTAAGTAGTAGAAAACAAAAATTGTAAACAAATATGAGTACTAAACCGAGTAATCTCAATTTACATACTTATTTTCGTGACATTTGAGACATACTTTTTTGGTGTATTACAGTCCATGATCGCGTATAAAAATTAAAAGGTATACTTTTACTGCAAATGACCATTCACACTCAAACAATACATTTAGGTGCATAATTATAACATTCGACACCCTAGGCTTAGTGTAATGGCCACTTATGGGCAAACACCGCATGCTTACAAAACAAAACACAATTATTACCTTAAATTATAATCGTTTGGGTGCGCCAAAGTATTTATAAAATTGCAACTTAGATTATTGGAACTCCGAAATTTTTTCTTATACAATTTAACTTCATAATGATCGGTATTTAGAATAATCTTTGTTCATAATTATCATCACATAGAATTATTTATGTTCATAATATTGTTTTTCATACATATTTTTAGCACTAACTTTTATGTTTACATAATTTTTCGCTGTACTTATTTTATGCTATATATTCTAATGTTATAGGTACCTATTTTATTTTTAGCTGTACTGGTTTTATGTATGAATTATTTTTGTTTAATTAAATATATATCGTACTATTACTGTAAACTAGCTACCTGCACAAATCAGGTTGTGGCAGAGTAGGTACTGTACTAAATGGGTTCCCTCTAAACTTTTTTTGTCCAAAACGCTTAGGACATAACAGACTTGGTATAATCTATTTTGGCATCAACTTAATGAGACAGAAACATCATTTGGCTTAAATAACAATATTTCGGATATTATTTTGTCCAAAACTATCTTGGCATATCATTATTTACGCCGAGTGTTATAAGACAGAAATTAGATTTGCATTTTTTTTGGGCATGTAGCCACATTTTCGAAACTTGCCTTTTTCGTCAGGCAGAATTTGCTGTGAGGGTGAAAATTTCTGCAGTGAGCGAGCGAAGCGAGCGAACAAAACCTTCCGGGGCAGATCCGACTCGGATAGGTTAGATTAGAAGACTTTGCTCCCGCCTTAGTCTTCGAGGTTATATTTTTTAGCAACCTAGAAAGTACTCAGCTCAGTAACACAGTAAGTAACGTACAGAATATTACTACTACCTCGATTATATTGAGAGGTTGTAATTATTCCTTCTCTGTTATGCTAAAACAAACTATGCCGATACTTTTTATGCACATCCAGATTATGCCTCATCATAAATAGGAGCATCGAAATTATGCTCGAATAATATTCGAACAACTCGAAATCTGCCACAAAGAAATATCCTAAAGTTGAGTATGCCACAACAGTTTCTGCACGAAGCCCATTATGACTACATACATAGTTTATGTTAGTTAGTTAGTTTAGGTTAGGTTAGAAGACTAAGGCGGGAGCTTTGCTCCCGCCTTAGTCTTCGAGGTTATTTTTTTTTAGCAACCTAGAAAGTACTCAGCTCAGTAACACAGTAAGTAACGTACAGAATATTACTACTACCTCGATTATATTGAGAGGTTGTAATTATTCCTTCTCTGTTATGCTAAAACAAACTATGCCGATACTTTTTATGCACATCCAGATTATGCCTCATCATAAATAGGAGCATCGAAATTATGCTCGAATAATATTCGAACAACTCGAAATCTGCCACAAAGAAATATCCTAAAGTTGAGTATGCCACAACAGTTTCTGCACAAAGCCCATTATGACTACATACATAGTTTATGTTATTCATAAAAGAATTATACCACAACAGAGTGAACCTAATGGGAAAATGTTTATAAATAAACAATTTATTTCAAATAACTTTATGAGTATAGATTAATCTACTTGACGACTTTAGGAGGATAAAATTTCGAAATAAAAATCGTTATGAACATTGTAGGTAGAAGTATAATTTTTAGTAAGAAAAAAAGTATGAGATAAAATTTTCTAAGTAATGATGATTATGAGTAAAAAACGGTATTAGTAAAAATATTCGAAGAAAAAATTGTGTAATGGCAACCTAATTACATCTACTAAATATGTACATACGTATGAAAGTTAAATAAAGATATACTTGTCTTATCTTACAAAAAAATTAACTGAAGTGTTGGAATCAATATATTTCCACTAATGGCACGCAATAAATTTTAAGAACGGACTTTTAAAATTTGAGATAATGAAAGTGCACAAGTAATAAATAACCTAAAACAACACTCTTGTACAAAATGCTTTGGACATATTTATGGCCAATACTTATTGCTAAGTGTGTGAAAATACAAACAAAGACATTTCGAGGAATGCACCAAGAGGAAGAACTATAAAAATACACCAATAATTGTTCAACAACCTTGGCATAGGGTCTATTATGCAATGTAGATCCTACTCTGTTGTTTTTACTTTTACAGCCCCGCAAAACATCTGTAAGCAACTCCGGAGTTGAGGGCGGCACCAACTGACGAGAGAGATGACGATAACTTACGGTCTAAGTGAGAGCAAGACGAAACACCTCGGATAGAAAAATCCTAGAGGAGTGACAAGTGAAGATAATCCTTGTGGTGTTGTGTTAGAGTCTAAGATTATATTTTGTAAAAAAGTGCCATAGTAATTAAGTTTACCTAATTTTGTTAAAAATTAAGAGAGGACACTTCGATTGCAGCCGGGAAGAATGCGGGTCGTGCAGTTTTGTAACAGTTTCGATATTTTTGGAATATTATTAGATTAATTATCTAAATCGTACATTAGAATCAGTGGTTGCCGATCCAGTATTCACAGCTAAGTGTTTTATTACCAATTGTGTCGTGTGCATTCAAAATTATATATGTAAATCACATTTTATTAATTAAAATGGTTCAAATAATGTAGGTACTATAACGTACTTTATAAATAATTGGTTACATTAATATTGGCCACCTTTATGATAATAACTGAGTACACACGACATACCTTTTATGATTGTTTTGATTGTCCTTGTGTGATTTTTGTGTATAGAATTATAATATTGTGTTGGGTTCGATTCCCGATATTTAAATACCTAAGACTTGAATAAGTGATTATGACATTGTTGTACTTTTATGTCATGATCGGAGATTGTGCGTCACAGTGTAGATCAGTAATGTTTTACTGATCCATTTATGTGTTGTTCTATAACCACTGTGTATAATTTAACATTGTGATTATCAGATTATGACTGATAAGTACTTAATCATGATAATATTTAAACGAGTTCGATCCTCGTTCAATTGATATTAGCCAAAGAACCATATATTGGATTGTTTTACAAACAGGGGGTTCGAATCCCTATTTACTGATATTTCTGGACTGGATATTGTGGACACTTAATGTTGATGTCAATTTAATATATAACAGACTCATTTCTGTGTGTTTGGAGTTCTTAAATATAATTGAATATTCTGAGTGTTATATTATACATTATTGTCTTGGAATTTTCATTCAAGAGGTTGTATTTGTAATTAATGTTACGGTGTAATGTAATAATTATTATTATTTACTTAGCATAAATAATACTTGCTTTTGCCGGGTTTTTCTGGGTTTCCCTGGTTTTAGCAAAATATATTGAATTATGTTCCCAGAAAAGGAAGGTGTTTAGGTACTTTTGCTTTGTGTAAATTTAAAGAAGTAGTTTTATTTGGTATGATAGTATTTGTTAATTTTCGTAATAGTCTAGTATTGACAATAAGGTTGAAGATTTTGTTATGTATTTAAAACTTAATAAATCGAATAGGAACACACCTTTCCTTACTAATTTGCGATAATATATTTCAATTTTATAAATCGCCATGTGACTTATCAATGAATACCCCTACTTACCTCAGACCTTACTTATTACTAAGCAATTATTTTCACAACTATTTCATTCCCTTAAGAAATAAAGTCGACCCCGAATTCAATACACGCCAGATACCATTACACGTGGCGCCGCGTGACCAAGGATCTAGACTTTGTGTTAACAATACATTTTGATGTGAGTGATGTAACACAACTAGAAAAGAATCTGTGATTACTTTAAAAATAAAAATAAAACACAACGTAGGAAACCTAAAATGAAATATGACGATCACAACATTACTGTTATTTCTACTCGAATTATGACGAAGGGAAATTCTGACTTATTCTTGCGGGTGAATTTTATAAACTTATGCATATTCCGAAAGTCTGAGAGGGGTGTGTATTCGACCACAGTTTCTTTTGATATTTAAACAAAGGAAAGTTTTAAGTATATCTATTTATATGGTAGATATTATACAAAAACCTAAGTCTATTATTAAAGTCTGAGAGGGGTATATATAATTGAACTTTAATTAAATTTTAATTGTTGGTTGCATATATTATAAATTTAGAACTTACTGAATGAGGATTCCAAGACATTGTTTTAATTGTTATGTGATTTATGTATTATATTGTGTATCTGTGTACATGTAAGTAGGTACTAGGTGACCACTTGACCAGCCAATTGCTCAATTATTACCTTATTAGGTTATCTTAACTTTTATTATTCATACTAAGGTAACTGTGAATATTTCTTTAACTTAAATTAGTTTCTTTAATTTTAATCGGTGTCTTTAACTTAATCAGTGTCTGATATCAGGAACGGATACAATGGTGTAGACGCTGTAGACGTGTTATTGAAAACGTCAAATTTATTTGAAAACGGGATCAAACTATGTTCTGCCATTTATTGATTCAATAAATTCTTTACAAAAAGAAAAAAAAAAAACAAAGCAAAATACGTCGTATGTACGTTAATAGTCTACTTTTCGCGAAAAGGGAGACAACTATCTATGTTTTTCTAAATTAATTACGTAATTGAATTATTTAAATATAAATGCCGCATGCCGACGCAAATGATATTTCATACGAATATTTAGTGGCATCGATGCGTAAAGTAATGGATTCAAGCAGTAAACAATGGCGCAAAATTAGACCATTATAAAATTGAGTTAAAGCGGCGACCTTAACTAAGTCCTTGTATATTCACTTTTCAATGTTTGTATCCACATACTCATTATTTATTCACTTTTAAATAGACCTTGTTATCCAAAAAGCACGTTGTTGAATATGTGACAATATTTTGCGAGTCAATTACAAGTCGCTAATGGAAAGCATTATTATGCAAACAATTAACTTTATTTTTGCATACATATTTTATATTTAATGCGCACTAAATTTATCTGGCAAATTTTTTCTTGAAAATACCTTAATATAACATTAATTTATTCTATAATCATGTATGAAAATGAAAAAAAACTATCTATACCTCACATAACTATCCGCTAATATATAATAAACAATCTCGATATAAACCCTAGATCAAGGTTCACAACATTATTGGAAAAAAAAAAAACAGAAAAGTAATCCAATTATTTCATTAGAATCGAGATTATCTTCCAAAATGCGCTAAAAAGGTTAAAAGGATTCTTATTAGCCACTCCAATAGCTATAGTCTCATGAAGATGAATAAATAAATCCATAATAAAATAAAACCTCACTGGACTCTTAACTTGTTGTGATAAGAAATTCCTAAGGCTTAAAAAAGATGTTTCTTTTACATTTGATTTTGTTGTAAACCATTGTCAATTTAACTGACTAAAATGCAAGTCAGTAGGTACAACGTTACGAGTCGCAATAGAAGCAGTAAAACAGTTATCGAGAACAATTTAAATAAAACAAATTTTGTACATCTGCCACTAACTACAGCTTATTCGGCTGATTTAAATCTCACTTAAATAATCATCATCATCATTCATCTATAGCTGGACATAAATAATACATAAAATAAATATCATAATATTTATTCGACGATAATTAACCACGATCAATTTAATCTTGACTAAATGTAAATTTAATTACGAAAGACATATACTATCTCGATTATGACATATAAATATCATAATAAATGAATACATATTTAATTGACCCAGTGACCTTATTCTGGCATGGGAAATAAAAGGGAAATCGTTTTGTTGAAATTAAAATTACAATAAATGAATAATAAAAGGTCTTAAGCTTTTGGTGTTGTAAACCAAATACGTAAATACATACATAATAAATTGGTTTGTACACTTTAATTTACCTACTATACATACAAAAAAAAATAAACCTCATAATACCAACATATAAAAAAATGAGGGTTTGTTTGAAATTATTTATATTACTATAACCTACATACTTACTACAATATTTTATTACATAATTGAGTTAATTAGAAAATTTGAACTTACAATAATGTATCGTAATTGGTAATGAGAAAACCTTAACAAGTTCAGCGTACCTGACCATTTGATAAACAACTAGAATTGACCACAGGCAGGAAAGCTCCGAAGTGTATTGATAGTTTTGACGCGGATGTAGAGGCGATCTAACCAGTCCGGGGAAAGCTTCTACGGACGCAATTTCAGGGGTTTTACTTTCATATCAAACACAACTTGCATTTTAATACAAGACTTGCCTTAGTGTGATTTACACACGAATTAGTAATTACAGAGAGGGGAAGAAACTGCAACATACGCATAATAGGGCCTGATTAATTGCCAGTACACTTCGGATGTTATACGACTTGCGGAGGGAACATTGTGACCGCCGTACTTATAATGCCGAGGGTTTAAAATGAGTGGCCACTCAATGACATACGGTTGCAAAACCGTTAATTACCAAAGGTACCTTATAACACCAACTGTATACCAATCACTTAAACAAAAAGAAAATATACGCCTGTGCTAGTGCTCTCAACATGTGCATGCTAATGCACTCAACAACCCTACAAAAAAAAAAGAAACATGTCGATCCTTGCGGATTTGACCAATGCATTACTTTTTATACCAACTTATGTGGACACATACTCTCCGTGGGTAGCAAACGTGGTCAGTTTTAGAAGTTTTGGCGTTGCTGTGACACAGGCTCGGCCTAGTCAACCTAATGTGTAATGTCATTTACGCTTAGGATGGAATGTTCTTGCGCCTCATCTTTGCCGGACGCGGTAAAGTTTGAGAATTAATTACTCTCGTAATAGACGAACGATGGTTATAGCAGCACATATCTACTCCATGAGGAAATGACTCTGCGACGTGTGGTCAAGGTTTTTGTTTGTTCAAATTTATGTAGATTGATGGTCATTGGACTACAATCAAATTGTCGCGATTTAACAGATATTGTAATTAAATAACCATATCAGAAAAACGAAGAAATAAAAATACCTACAGGTTTTCAGCAATTTCCTGAATTGTACAATATTAACAAAAATAATACAGTGCCATGACTGCAAAATATTTATTTTATACAAAAATAATGTTCAGTAACATGTGCTTTATAGCATTAATGTTTTGGATTTGAATTCAATGAATTATATATTTTACATGAGTATTATTTATTTTAGAAATGATAAAAATAATGGACCTTTTATTATTTATAAATCGCAACACAAATGACGTAAATGACCATAAACAGGGTTTTCATAGAAAATTAGCGATTTGAGTTCTTGATATATTATATCGGTACTGTTGCGAATGTGTATCAACTTCTGCCGTGAAATATTAAAATAATAATAATAATAAAATTTTATAACTGCCACAATTATTGCATATATTTAAAAATTTATACAACAGAAAACAAGACCTCTTGACTATGTTATGAAAGTCGATAATGAATGTATTATATTTACCATCATCGGTAAAATTTGAAATTAAGTATGGATGAGGAATAAAAAAAACAAACCAATTATACATTTCAATGTAACTAACAATTACTATTATGTCAAAATGATGTGTGAAATCTCTGGCCAGAGTAGAGGTGATTTTGAATGAAGATGAATGTGTGTATATCAAAAGTGATGACTGCTGCGATATTATTATAAAAACCTATTTGAATGAATGTGTCTTGAGGTTTAGTTTTCATATTATCCAATTAATTGACAGAATATTATATGAGATTAATATTGCATAAAGACTTGTAACTGTAATGATTACAAAGTGAATGCCTAAGATACGGTTTATATAATTATATTTTTATTACACTACAAATACAGCATATATTTTCAATTGGTATTGAACACGACGATCATAGTTATTGGGTTTATTCATAAATATATTTACTACTATCATTATGTTAAGATTAATAAGTAAAGATTTATTTAGCGTGGTAACAGAAACATACGAGTATAATGCATTCTAGTTTGGCGTTGCTATTTATCGATCTTATATAAATTAATTTGAATCTTAGTATTTATTTTGTCTAGTGTAATAAGTATTCTAAAACTAACACATGACTTCCATAGGTTGAAGTATTTCTGACGCAGAAAAGACCCAAGTGCTTAAATGTTATTTGGATGTTACCCACTTCAAGCAGACTCGAGTAGTACCATAAAGTCTGATTTTAAAATGAATGAGCGTTATTTAAGAAAAAACGGGGTTGGTTGTTTATGTTGTTTAGTTCAAAGAACAGCACTTAATTTTTTTTAATAGCCCTAGTTGGTGTAGAAAGTGAAAATGTACATTTTAACTGTCTACAGAGAGGGGGGTGTAATGGCAACCTAATTACATCTACTAAATATGTACATACGTATGAAAGTTAAATAAAGATATACTTGTCTTATCTTACAAAAAAATTAACTGAAGTGTTGGAATCAATATATTTCCACTAATGGCACGCAATAAATTTTAAGAACGGACTTTTAAAATTTGAGATAATGAAAGTGCACAAGTAATAAATAACCTAAAACAACACTCTTGTACAAAATGCTTTGGACATATTTATGGCCAATACTTATTGCTAAGTGTGTGAAAATACAAACAAAGACATTTCGAGGAATGCACCAAGAGGAAGAACTATAAAAATACACCAATAATTGTTCAACAACCTTGGCATAGGGTCTATTATGCAATGTAGATCCTACTCTGTTGTTTTTACTTTTACAGCCCCGCAAAACATCTGTAAGCAACTCCGGAGTTGAGGGCGGCACCAACTGACGAGAGAGATGACGATAACTTACGGTCTAAGTGAGAGCAAGACGAAACACCTCGGATAGAAAAATCCTAGAGGAGTGACAAGTGAAGATAATCCTTGTGGTGTTGTGTTAGAGTCTAAGATTATATTTTGTAAAAAAGTGCCATAGTAATTAAGTTTACCTAATTTTGTTAAAAATTAAGAGAGGACACTTCGATTGCAGCCGGGAAGAATGCGGGTCGTGCAGTTTTGTAACAGTTTCGATATTTTTGGAATATTATTAGATTAATTATCTAAATCGTACATTAGAATCAGTGGTTGCCGATCCAGTATTCACAGCTAAGTGTTTTATTACCAATTGTGTCGTGTGCATTCAAAATTATATATGTAAATCACATTTTATTAATTAAAATGGTTCAAATAATGTAGGTACTATAACGTACTTTATAAATAATTGGTTACATTAATATTGGCCACCTTTATGATAATAACTGAGTACACACGACATACCTTTTATGATTGTTTTGATTGTCCTTGTGTGATTTTTGTGTATAGAATTATAATATTGTGTTGGGTTCGATTCCCGATATTTAAATACCTAAGACTTGAATAAGTGATTATGACATTGTTGTACTTTTATGTCATGATCGGAGATTGTGCGTCACAGTGTAGATCAGTAATGTTTTACTGATCCATTTATGTGTTGTTCTATAACCACTGTGTATAATTTAACATTGTGATTATCAGATTATGACTGATAAGTACTTAATCATGATAATATTTAAACGAGTTCGATCCTCGTTCAATTGATATTAGCCAAAGAACCATATATTGGATTGTTTTACAAACAGGGGGTTCGAATCCCTATTTACTGATATTTCTGGACTGGATATTGTGGACACTTAATGTTGATGTCAATTTAATATATAACAGACTCATTTCTGTGTGTTTGGAGTTCTTAAATATAATTGAATATTCTGAGTGTTATATTATACATTATTGTCTTGGAATTTTCATTCAAGAGGTTGTATTTGTAATTAATGTTACGGTGTAATGTAATAATTATTATTATTTACTTAGCATAAATAATACTTGCTTTTGCCGGGTTTTTCTGGGTTTCCCTGGTTTTAGCAAAATATATTGAATTATGTTCCCAGAAAAGGAAGGTGTTTAGGTACTTTTGCTTTGTGTAAATTTAAAGAAGTAGTTTTATTTGGTATGATAGTATTTGTTAATTTTCGTAATAGTCTAGTATTGACAATAAGGTTGAAGATTTTGTTATGTATTTAAAACTTAATAAATCGAATAGGAACACACCTTTCCTTACTAATTTGCGATAATATATTTCAATTTTATAAATCGCCATGTGACTTATCAATGAATACCCCTACTTACCTCAGACCTTACTTATTACTAAGCAATTATTTTCACAACTATTTCATTCCCTTAAGAAATAAAGTCGACCCCGAATTCAATACACGCCAGATACCATTACAATTGTATAAGTGCCAATATGGACCCTAATCGTTTACATCAAAAAGTATAAGTAATTAGTACATAATTATGAATGGTCAATACAGAGTGAAAATATCGGCTAATTATATGGACAAACAAACACGAACACTGTTGAATTTATGCAATGAGTCAAAGTGCATATCGGTTGTATGACTACATGTACCTATTTAAGATTTTGCATTTTGAGGAATAGGTGAATTATTGTTTAACCCTTCGTCTGTGTTTGATAAGGATCCGTACAATTGATATTGAAATCAAATAAATTCATAATTAGAATTCAAAATCCATTGTACTGATCCTTAGCAACCACAGACGACGGGTTAAGAAGGGCACAACTGTCTTAGACTAATAGTTTCAGATATAATCAAGTACACGTTTATCTATTTACGCGAATTAATTATAACTTTACAATTAAGAAGATAGACACAATTAAATAAAAAATAAAAATACAATTTAATCGTTTCCCCCTACCCCTCATGTCATTCCTGGTGCAAAAGTGCCCATAACGCTAGCAGCGTTGCCGCGTTGTATAACAATAGAGAGCTTTTGCACCAGAAACGACTGGGAGCGAGGGTCTTCCCCTTTCTGTCTGAGTCGACGTCCAATTTCGTGTATAAACACCTTAGCCTCCGCCCCCCAACAGCCCGCCGTTTCCACTGCCATAGGGACGAAAATGTACCCCGGCTCTAAAGGAGCATACTTCCGGCGCTTCACCTCCGCCTGAAATTCGGCTGCCGCTCCAGCTGCGCGCGTAGTGCGACTGAGGTGGGAGGCCGCGAAAGTGCTGACACATGTAGCGTCCCACACCAAACACCGCCCCCTCTCCCATGGCACCAACGTCAGACCATCGGGCCGCTTGCCGTCCGACCGGCTGAGACCCTGTGGTTCGAGCACATGTTTTATGAAATCGGTATCTACTCGTATGACCTTTTACCTTATACATCCAGACCATTTTACAGACCTTTCTTAATTTCTCTTTATTCTGACAACTAGAGGCCTTTACGTCTCTAGTAGTACAGAAATAGATGCTTAATAATAATTATTGTGAACTTGTACAATAATAATTATTTTTGTTTATTATTATGATCCCTTATTTATTTCTTTTTTTTTTATGTCTGTAAAAATATTTTTTTTGTAATAAATTCTTTAATGCATGTTATTTTAATAAGATGTATTATAATACTGTTTTGAAAAAATAAGTCCACCTGAGTTTCTTACTGGTTCTTCTCAGGAACGGTGCAGGGTTAGAACCAGTAGTAGATTTTTTTTTCTCTCTCTTGATAATGTCAGACGACTCCAAAATACTTATAAATAAGCTTACTTTAATAAAGAATAGTTTGACTTTGACTCATAATATACACTATCCATTGAAATTGAATACAATCGCCTGCCACTCTTGTAGGTACGAATTATAATTGCAATATAATATTATGAAACTACGTTCTGTAAACATCAATTATTCTGAAAGTAATTACTTATATAGCTGTAAATAAATGGTATTGAATGATATTAATTATTGATTCCGCTAGCGTCGATTGCCATAGAGTGAAATAAAAGAAAAAGAATGTAAGTTTCATAGATATCGTACGACTCTTGTGACCTTTTTCATTCGAGACATCGTTAACCGCTGCAATAAAGATAAAAAATAGGTTTTATTTTTTTACAACACTGCAGCTGCCGCGTAGGCGTAATCTTTTAGAGATAAAAATAGTTGGACGATTGCAAAAAAATTGTACATAGTTTTGTCAGCCTCCGTAGCCTAGTTGGTAGTGACTCTGCCTACAAAGCTGGAGGTTCCGGGTTCGAATTCCGGCGAGGGCATTATTTGTGTATTTATTTATCACAAATATTTGTTCCTTAGTCATGGCTGTCTATGTATTCAAGTATCTATATGTATCTATCTATTATACGAGTATACATATATCGTCGCCTGGTAGCCACATCACAAGCCTTAATTGAGCTTACCGTGGGACTAGGTCGATTTGTTTAAGATGTCCCAACATATTTATTTAGATTTATTCATTTTTAGTTAAAAGCCTTTTAGGAAAACAAACTTTAACTTCACAATTTCTGTGCTATGAATCTTTCGTGTAATAACTTTTGCCATTGAAAAGAGGCGACAAATTTATTTATTTTAGATCAACAATATTCTGATATACAATGTTAAGTACATAGTATATTATCAGAAGAAAGGAATGAAGTAAAATTACTAAAATTAATTATTAATTTTCAAGAAAATTATAAATCTTTTCATGAGTTTCATCACTTTTACGGATACCCAATTAGCGAGAAATTATAAAACCTTAATTTTAGCCAGCTTATTAAGCACTAAAGACGATATTATTTAAATACAATATTATAATATAAAATCGTCGATCAAGCTTAAATTCCTGAAAATATCGTACTTAACCCATTGTGACGTAGCAGTGCCATATGGCACCGACTTTTTTTAACAGAAATAAAAAATATATAAAGCTTCATATCGCCAAAATGGACCCCAGGAACAAAATTCTATAATATTTTCCGACTATGAGCTGAGACGTGAAATAATTCAGGTTATAATGGGTTAATTTTTTTTACCCATCAAAGAAATCATTTATTAACAAAGATTAACATAAAGCCTAATTTAAAAATAAATAAATAGTTATCACGCAAGCACTGATGGAGATATTAGGTACTCTAGTCAGGTAGTAAGCGTAAGCCTTACTACAATAGATTTTTTTTATTTTAAACCTAATTGGGTGGCCCTATAAGTGAAAATGCCATCATACCTACCTCGAAAAATAGCTACTTGGCATACAAAATCTATAACTGCAGTATCACTTGTTATCAAAAATAAGATAAAGTCTCTTTTTACCGACACAGTATCAACAATTTTTCGAGTACTTTCCCTTCATCTTCCATAGTATTGTGACATCCCGACCGAAATATGCATCATCGATCATCATCATATAAACAAATGTTTTTGGTATATTAGTAACATAATATCAAGAAGAAATATAAAGGTGTATGTGAAGTTCCCAACAAGTACAGGGCCAGCGGTGGGACCACGCAAAAAAACTAAAGGCACGTTTGATGTCGAATTGTGGAAAAAAACAGCAACAACAACATAATGTCAATGTCGATTTCGTAGATTTTTTTAAAATGCAACTGTAGATATATATGATTATTAGGTATTAGGGACCAGCTGCTGTGGTAAGTAAATATTATATTACTAGTAATTTACGACATATTTCATAAAAATATGATATCTTGGAAAGTGTAGGAGTAAAACGAATATCGCCCACCACTGGTGGCTAGTGCAGTCATAAAACAGATATTTCACTACTTCACCCTGCTAGCCAGGGAGCAAAATATTAAATTTGTTCAGATAATATCATAAAAGTAAAATTCTTACCAAAGTGAAAGTGCTTGATGATCGCTTTGTTGGTTTATGCTTTAGAATTTAACACCCACATAGAGAAATATTAATTCGAGATAAATAATAAATATCTTGGGACATCTTACACAAATCGACCTAGTCCTACGGTGAGCTCAATGAAGGCTTGTGATGTGGGTGCCAGGCGACGATATATAAATAAATATCTTGGGACATCCTATACAAGTCGACCTAGTCCCACGGTAAGCTCAATTAAGGCTTGTGATGTCGGTACCAAGCGACGATATATATAATAGATAGCTACTTAAATACATAGACAGCCATGACCAAGAAACAAATATTTGTGATAAATAAATACACAAATATTGCCCTCGCCGGGTTTCGAACCCGGAACCTCCAGCTTCGTAGGCAGGGTCACTACCAACTAGGCTACGGAGACTGACAAAAGATGATTATTAACTAATTTCTGTTTTGTCGCTTTCTACCAAACGCTATAGATACATATATCTGCAACTATGGTCTACAATTTCAATTCCTAATTAAGCATTCAGCATTTAAATTCCTAATTAAGCTACCGCGAAAATCTAAATTAGTTAATTTCGACGATTTGTCTCTCTCACTCTAATGACGTCTTCGTTTGAGTAACAGAGAGAAATCCTCGAAAACGAATTTCCATTTTCGCGGTACCAATCTTCTTTTTGGCCTTGTAAATTTTTTAATATTATGAATAAGGAGCTTTTGTATAGACAAAAGCTAAAACTAGGATGTTGGATGTTGTTTACACAAATTGGCTAGAAAGCAAAAAACTAAATAGTAAATTGTAACTTTATAAAACGCGACCCTGGTAGCGAATGTAACTTATCAGTATTCAGTAGCTTAGGTCATGAGTTTTAATAATAACCTCATTTCTCTTTAGATATCTGTGCTGTTTACCCAAAAATGTTTTCGTGATAATCACCCGCTCCGATAGACCCCCCCCCCCTCTGGTGCCCCCCTAATGGATGCGTAATGGCTACCTCGAGATTTAAAACACGATTTTGCCCTAAAGGTAATCTTCGATACGAAAGTACCATCCGCACACTTCAACGCGATTTCGAAGCGAATTTCTTAAGCGGGTGACGCGTAATATGATAATTTAAAGTGATTTTTTGCCGCGTGATGACGGCAACAGGAATACATGTTTTGTCACCACGCCAACTCTTTGAAGGGAGTGTTTTAAATCGACACGAATTTCATGTTTTTCGCAGTTGTGTTGTAATGTACTATTTTGAAAGACAAATTTCCTGTGCCCATCAACCGTTTTTTCAGTTGAAGATCTGCAAAAAATGTGTTCCAATATTTCACTGTAATAAAATTAATACTGACATGCATTAATAAACAAATAAAAGCATGAAAGATTTCAGTCTAAAATTTTAACCGAAATGGTGTGGAAAAGTTGACTTTGAAGAAAAACGCATGTGATAAACTTCAGTTGCGTGGAATTCATTTTGTTTAAAATTGCAACTAGGAAGAAACAAAAATGGCATAAACGTCGAATAATCCGTTTTAATCGACGACTGTAATACTTACGTGTACTTTCTTTAATCATTTCATTTGGTACTCATTGAACCAAATAACGAGCATGAACTTGGCAGGATTACTTACTTTAAGTAGTTTCTTTCCCAAGTTCCTGTGGCTACCTTCCAACACCATCTTATGAGATCAGGTGTATGCTATCATTATTGCATTGTAGCCTAGTTGGTAGTGATCCTGCCTACGAAGTTGGAGGTTCCAGGTTCATTCGAACCGGCGAGGGCATTATTTGTGTATTTTTTTATTACAAACATTTGTTCCTTGGTCATGGTTGTCTATGTGTTTAAGTATCTATATATTATATATGGTTATCGTCGCCTGGAACCCACATCACAAGCCTTCATTGAGCTAACCGAGAGACTAGGTCGATTTGTGTAAGATGTCCCAAGATTAGATTTATTGTATACAGGATTTTATAGCTCCGTCAGTATTTCAGAAAGTGGATCTTTAACTGGCAAAATTTTATGAACAATGAACAGACAAATGAAACTAAATAAAAGCTGGTGAAACCCCCAGAGCGTGATCCGATTTGAATTATGCAAGATAAACCTATGTCCAACGCAAATATGATGACTTTACAAGGGTGAAGCTATAACCCTTAATATTTCTAGTCCCTGTCAAAATGTCTTCATTCAGAACCCTATTCTATGAATGTCGTGCGTAAAAATGTCCCATAATTTGTCAGTGCCGATGAAAGGTTAGAAGGTTGCATCGTAAATCATTTGCGACATTTTATATCAACAGAGAAAAATAGAGGACCTCTGCCATCCCTTCCCTGAATGAGCGAAAACTGTTTGTATTTTTATGGCTAAAAGCAAACAAATGAGTATACTAGGTAAGCCTAAAGATAAATTGTCTTTGAGGCCAGTAGACATGCTATAATTTGAGATTATAAATGTGTTTCTGTAAAACGAGTAAAATTGATAGCCTTTGGTGTAATATACCAGTTGGAACTCGGAATCTATAATTATGATAGCGAAGTTATACATAAACATAACAGTAGTGTGCTACCATCATCCAGGATTATTGTGAAATCAATTAATGGGATGCAGATTTCATCCAATATTGAGATTTTTTGAATTAATCACATCATCAACCTATTACCAGTCCACTGCTCGACAACGGCCTTTCCTTAGCCTATGCATATGGATGCATTACGAGGCAAAGTATGTCCATAGTCGCCACGCTGGGCAAGCGAATTGGCGATCGCAGTAGTGTGCCCACTCTATGATGCTTCTACCGTTGAAAATGTCGGTAAAAATCTTTTTTTTTTTCGGGAATGCATGAAAATTTAGTCTTTTTTTTGTTTTTTTTTCGGATTTTCACGTCACTTCTTTCCATCTATAAAAATCGACATTTTCTCGATGACAACACGTTCTTCTTGTATAAGTGAAAATTAGACTTAATTCACATTGGTTTACTTGAAAATTAAAGTGGAAACTTTCATTGATTTTTCGGAAAAATCCGGAAACAAACGAGTCTCTTTGGAAAGAAACGGTATTTAATCCGGAAATTTTCAACACCATGTATTTTCAATTTATGCATCTCCTAATGCGGTACGTATACTTAATAGGAGACGCCTACGTCCAGCTGAAGATTGAGAGAGGCTGATGACGTGATGTGACAGAAAACTTCCGTAAATTCAGTACAGCACATCTCCAGCATCCTAAAGATGCCTCTTTGTGTTTTTTCATTTGAATGCGACCAACGACACAGGCAGAAACAATGCAGCTAAGCAAACTTTTGAACAACGGCACTGCTATAACGGGGGCATAGAGCCAGCAATATATTAGAAAGGACTGTTGAAAAATATCATTTGATACTGTTACGTTAACGCTTAACCCTTTATAGGGCACCGGTCTCAAAAAAGACGACCTAACACTATCTCTTTGTATTTTTTTCTTACACAGAATTTTTTGTACTACATGATAGTGTTGAGGCTGGTGTTAAAGGGTTAAAGAACTTGATTGTTGACTATATACAAGGCACTATAATGTTAGTATGGAGATGTAACGCGAGCTCATACATGTCCCTAAAAACGAATGGGCAACTTGTGCCGCGATGGGCAGGACATAGCGCTTTTCTTAACACGGTGCATATGTTGTGTATTACATTCTATATATTCTGTGGTCGGGGCAACATCTTTGACAAATGCAAATAGAATATAGCTAATCAAAACTTTCTTTCTTCTCACAACTATTTTTAAATAACGGCTTAAATTTATATGAAAGATAATCTTGGGCATGATGTCTTTATTGAAGGGGGAGGAGTGACCATGGAAGTCGTCGGCAACATAAAGGGTCTGTTAGGCTTTCTGGTAAAGTTAGGTTGGCAATAGAGATGTGTCATTCATGGGTGAGTGAAATAAATGAACTATATCTTTTAATTCAACTCACTCGCTTTTCAACTCGCTGAAGATTTAACTCGCCCACCAACTCAATTCAACTCGTCGATCTCAGCGGTGATAACCTTACTTGCTCGCTCTTTCTCATTCATGATTCAGATGAGCCGGTCGAGCCAAAAGAGTGAGATAGTTTCGATGCGGTTCGGAAGAACTCAGAGCGTGTCGACCATTCAGTGAATCATTCAAATTTCACTCATTCTGTCTCTGATTTCTCTACAGATCCCCTGAGCGAAATGAGTGATATATATCTCCGGGAGCGAAAGACATGAATCACGCCTTTCAACTCCATCAGTGATTTTGCGCATCTCTAGTTGGCAAGAGTAGTGCCGACAGCCCATCACGCAAAATAGGAGTTGCAGAACATTAGCCCGCGTAAAACTATAACCTATACACTAAGGAATTTGAACGGCTGGCACTCAGGTTACGAGCATATATTCGCACTAGCTTATCATAGTCACACCGCTCCCCGTTCCGCTCGAGTATCTTAACAGTCGGTCTACCGTAAACTTCGAAGTTCACAAATTTCGGGGATGTGTCCCTGTCACACAAATAAAGACGTCTTTAGACTGACAGGGACAAGTCCCTAAAATTTTCAAACTTCGTAGTTTGCGGTACCGTAAAACCACCCATTTTACAATACTGCAACTATGGTCCAAAGTTTCAACTCCTAAATAAGCATCAGTTCCAATTTTTTTTTTGGCTTTGTCCAAGATTTTATTATTATTAATGAGCAGGTTTTGTCTATGAATGGCACGATTAATATAACAATTAGTGTATAATGGAAGATATTCGATTAAGTTTTGGACCATTGTTGGGAGCATTTGGACTACAGTTAGGTGGTTTTACGGTAGGGCTGCAGTTTGCACAGTAAGCGTCAGTCGACTCTGAATATTCACAGCTCTGTAGAGATTAGAGCAACATCCGGCTGTACCTATCGATATCTATTGTTGTGTCGCTGTGCGGCTTTCGAAAAGTTACAAACTGACAATATCTGAAACTGTGTTTTGTATGAG
Organism: Thaumatotibia leucotreta; assembly: GCA_025490895.1. Taxonomy (NCBI): domain Eukaryota; kingdom Metazoa; phylum Arthropoda; class Insecta; order Lepidoptera; family Tortricidae; genus Thaumatotibia; species Thaumatotibia leucotreta. Next base: position 22,486 of record JALPQI010004036.1, on the reverse strand, counting down.
TTTTCTTAGTTTTTTTGAGCGAGAAAAATGTAGTGCTTACATTTTTCCGCATCGAAATCTGTATTGATTGCGACTGAACATTCAAAGGCGAAATTTTCTGCTCGTGGAGTAGGAGGTTCGGGGTTCGAATCCCGGCGAGGGTATTATTAATTTGTGTTTGTATTATCACATTTTTTTCCTTATTAGTGATTGTCTGGTAAATGGCAAAAATTGTGATGAGCATACTACTAAGTGCCCTCACCAGGATGTTTATGTTTATTTAACCAATCTTGTAAATTCGTTCGACATTTCTTTGATATTATCAGGATTTTCTATGAAAACTGATACCACACTCGAAACATTCAACATTAGCCCTCAATCATAAGTTTAAAAAATTCGACCCTGGCGTGTTATCGTGCGCTGTCGTGACTGTTACGTAAACATAATCAACTCCAATTTCCGACAACCCTCTAGCCTATTAAGGCAGTCAAATTTTTATCGCGCACACCCCTTTAGCTGATTTTTAATTAACTGCTCTGATAACAGCCGAAAATCAACCTTAAGAATGTTAAATTCGAGGGTCGGCATCTGCTGCTTCGACGGGTTGGTTGCAAAAAAATTGTACATAGTTAAGGCGTAATCAAAACAAAAATCACGATCGCGTGATAGTCATAGAAACTATGAACAATCTTTCAGTACAACTGATTCCTTACTTTGTATAGGTACATACTAATGAACTCAATACAGAATTCACACATTTTTTCTTCCAAATTCGATATAAGGCCCACAGTAAAAGTTAATCGTAATATTCGAAATCACGAATAGAGTCAGAAAATATTATTTTGTATTTCTTACCAATTTGATTTCACCCAGTAGATGCCACTGCATACCTCGTTCTAAGCGTAATCCGTAAATATATTGGTTGTGCCTTATCTGGAACTGCAGTGTTATTCACAAAGGAAACCGCCTTGCTAACAGCGCTGTGTCAGCGCTGCGGCAGCGTCGAGCCTAAAAATGGTATTCACTAATGCACTTTAAACGACACTAGCGCTCGGCGACGAATGTGGCGTGAGCTGGAACTACACTGCGTCGAGAGTTACCGCCTACAGTTCGACGACGAGCTGTTCTATGTTAGTGAATACCGTTTTTCGCAGCGCTGCGCTCTACGTCGAATTAAAGGCTGTCTCGTCGTCGAGCTCGTTGACGAACGCAGCGTTGAATTTGTGAATAAGAGAATAGGATAGCTTTATGCATTGTAGGGTAAATGTAAATGCGTTGGTTCCTCAGATTTTTGTCCAGATTTATTTCTGCGCATAATTAATAACGACGACTTCTGTCTAGATTTGAGTGGCCGGTTCTAATTGGTTTAAAATACATTGTAAACAGATTCTTGCATGTACAGGATTAACAGTTCCGGAATTTCGGAACTCCACATAAACTGAATTTAGGTTACTGGGTTATGGTTTAATGGCTATGCGTGAAACTACTCTAAATTTTATGAGGTGTTATTCATTTGGAATGGTCGTTTAAATGTTTGCTAGCTTCCGTACACAAGTGCTAAATATCTATCTACCCGTTTAGATATAAAATTGCTGGTGGTAGGACCTCGTGCAGGTCCACCCGGATAGCTACCACCCATTAACCTGCCGCTTAATAGCAGTGTTTGCACTGCTGTTTCGGTTTGGGGGTGAGATAGCCAGTGTAATTACTAGCATTGGTAGAGGCAATCCATCTAAGTCCTCAGGGTCGGCAGCGCATAGGCGAGTTTTTGGTCACTATATCCATGGGCCTCAGTTTCCGCTTTCCATCAAGTGGGCTGAAAGCTCAGTTGTCTACCTTCTTCACATAAAAACAAATACTTAAGTGGAAATGGGAGCTACCTTTTTCCATGCAAACGTATTTCCCTATTTTCTTCTTGGATATTGTCATTTCAGCATTCTTAACCGACTTCAAAAAGGAGGAGGATCTTAATTCACGTCAATCGGGGTGTGACGATAGGATCTCGGTTCAAATCGTTTTTTTTTTATTTAATAATTATTTACAATAAAAGTAGGTCCTCCATAAGAACTTGAAAAAAAAATCGTTTTTCTCATACTTTACTATACCTACAGGCTAATCATTGCTATACTGAACACACCTCTGTTTTTGTTACACGCTGTATATCTTTCAGTTGTGCCTGTCATATATCTTCAAAAAAGTAAACAGACAATACAATGTCAGTTTAAAAACCACTCCGTTTAATTTTTCTGTATTTGGGTAGAGACATGAAATAGTAGTCTGGGAATGCTCGCATTAAAAACAAATTCAGGCCGCGCGACAGATTGCCTGTATCAAAAGCGTATCGAGAAGGTATCGAGGCATCGAACGGAATCGTACTAGATACCCATAAATAATAGCAACCATTGCGTCTAAAAAAAAACAAACTTAAAAACTTGCATTATTCTACAATCACGCACTTTTAGAACACAATCAGTTTTATTACCAACTTAAAATCTTAACTCTTGAGTTCACATACATTTTAGTTAATTTTTTTGATATCCATTAGTATTAACGTAAAAATATATTTACGGACGTCAGATGCAATGGAAAGTCAGCCATATTTTTTTGTTTTGTAATGGTATAGTAAGTTTATGAATATTCATGTGTTTCCAGTAGGCACCAATCAAACAGTATTCACGAATACCTATATATTTTGCAACAATAAAAAAACGCAATGCAATAATAATTTATTTCACGTCCCCGGAAAACTACCGCCATTATACGTGACCCGTTTTCAGAGATGTAGCAAATGGCATATAATATTTCACCCCTGGAGATATGTGCAGAATTTTCAGCTCATTGAACCAGAGTGCACCTTTTGTTTTAATGCCTAGTCGTAGGTTTTGCGATGATTTGTTTGATCCTCTTGGATCTATTTCTTGGATGATAAAATTGATCAACCGAGTGTTTTCTGTTACATAAATAAATATATTTTTCTACTCCCGTACTCTTATTTGTCACTTACAGAGTCGTGAACACACCTTTAAGCCCCTACCTTACAGATGACAAGATAAGTCTATTATAAACGCATTCGGACATACACGCAGTGCGTTTTTTGGATTTTAAGACACCTCGTGTATAACAAGACTTAATGAAATACATGGCTGCCAACCTAATTTTAAATGTCATTTCTGATGAATAGTAAACCATAGACGAGCTATCTTTTTTAATTTGGACGTCTCCCGCCCTACCTTGATTATTAATAAAATTGTGTTTGACTAAGAATATTTCTCAAATTTACAATCTTATTTTAAAAATAAGTGTGTGGTCGTCTGGTCGTAGAAAAAGTATTGTATGCAACTTTTTTAACTGACTGTTATCCACGCCATTAAACTTTTTTGACCTCTCTTACACAAGGGTTGCATAAAATACTATTAACTGTCGCTTAGGAGAGGTACTACTAACATTAGTCCAACAAATTTTCAAATTGATCAATAATTCAGTTATTTTTACAAGACTCAATTGTTTATCCAAACGCGCAATAGATAAAATGCTTATTACAGGGCCAAAATATTAAAAAGATTTAAAAAAACTTACGCGTAATTTGGCAAAAATGTTAATTGAGCCTTACTTAAATAAATAAGTACCTATCAATCAAGTCATAATTAGGATTTTTTCGCGATTTCTTGGTCATCTCCATAGTGAAAACGGCTTAGCGTTATCATCCCTAGTAGCAAGTTCACTCTTGCTCCAAGGCTCAGATTTCACCTAGGTATATATATAGCTACGCAGCCAGCTAATTTTGGTATTCCGGCGTCTGCACCTGCTGTCTTCTTTTTCTACTTTGCGTTATCCAGGCTTTTGCCAGGGTCCGCTTTCCTGCTATATCCTCCACTTTGCGCGATCCTTGGCATTACATAGTATGAAAATTATTCATTTTATTCCTTCAAACACTGAAATGCCACGAAACCTGAATCATTTCCAAAACCAAAACATGTCTTTTAAACGCCCTGACTAGGGCGACAGTGAAACGAGGAGTTTCACAAAATAGAGACAGCTCTAAATACGTGTCGCGATGAACAAAAGATTTCAAGGCACAAAGCCTACCCTGGGGCACACTGGTTCCACCCAGTGCAGTGTTTACTGCTTATGCAAGAGTTTTACCGTTTAGAAAATATCCGGAAATTGGAGTCACGTGACGATGTCAAATCAAAATCGGCCAAGATCATGACGGGCCATGCTCAGTGTACGGCTCCGTAGTTATTCAAAAGCAAACATTAAGTACAGATGTCGCTAGTGATTCGATTCACAATACCATTGAAAAAATTCGCTGTGATCCACGGAAGGTAGTCTGGTGTAATTGGGAGCACACTGAACCGGTAACTCGGAGGAGGCGGATTCGATTCCCGTGACAACCAGTCTTTCGCAGTTAATTTTTTTATGGTAAGCACATCTGTTACAACATTGTGGGATTATTCAAAAGCAGCTGAGCCGATTATGTTTATTTTCTATGGGAGTTGAATCACTGTGCTATATTTACCAAAATTTGTCAAGTTTTATTTCGCCAACTTTCATTTGATTACTTACTTATTGCTGCTTAAAACGAGACACGGCGATACTAGCCCGGCGGTGATAGCTGATAGCTGGGCGAATATCGCCGTGCCTCTTTTATTTACATGGGGGTGCGTATCTTTTGTTCGTGTTTATAGCCCATAGTTCATAGCTTAATAGCTCGCGGTGAGACCAGTGCCTTAGGCAGATTAGTGCAACACATTATACATGACATCCCTTTCGTATTAAACATGCCGTTTCTTCCAACAAAATACAAAATGTAATGTAAAATTTAATCGGGAATTGTTCTGCTGTGCAAATATAATGCAATACGGAGAGGTGCCACGAGCAATAACACAGCCATTTTCGTGTGTCTAAGAAGACAGTAACATGAAGGCTATGTCAGACTGTGCGTAAAGTGAAGGCGTCTAGAATTTAAGCGTGATCATACATCTTACGTGCCTTTGGTTTTCGAACAAACTCTATATAGTAGGGAAATGAGGATGTAGTCGTAATAACACTTTTATTTTGCCTTGTTTTCATTTCTGCTTATATTGAGAGTGAAATGAGGTATACAGTACAGGTATTTTATTTGATGGGGCGGAAAATATAAACAAAAAGAGAATTGCCAATAGCAAATTATTATTATTTTGTCATCCTCCGTAGCCTAGTTGGTAGTGACCCTGCCTACGAAGCCGGAGGTTCTGGGTTCGAATCCCGGCAAGGGCATTCTTTATGTATTTACGAGTATATATCACAAATGTTTGTTCCTTGGTCATGGTTGTCTAAGTATGTATTTAAGTATCTATACAGGGTGTTTGTTATGTCGTTAGCCAAATTTGGATATGTCATTCGCGATCATCAGTACACAACATTTTTGAAAAAAAAGTGACACTTTTTTTTAGTTTTTTTTTCCCGTTTTTTATCCGGCAAAAATATAATTTGTGGTCACTAGGCAAGTTTGTTTCAATCCGTGCGATTCGATAGCAGACAAAAGGGTAGCAGGTTTGAGTATTCAAGTCTTAGTGTTTGCGCTTTAAACCACTTGGTTAGTACCTCTGCCTGTCAACAGATGGCGCTGAGCGTCAACTAAATGCCGCTATCAGTTGTCTCCCGTAGTTTGTATAAGTTGGTCTAAGATTTTATTTTTAATATACTTCAGTAAGCAATCGATACGAGTTTGTTTTATTCAAGAGAATAGTATTAGAGGGCGCTTTTGGATTGTACGGGCGAGTACATGGTCCTACGAATCGGATTGTGGAAGACGTCGTGATCGTCGGGTTTTTGGCGCTGTTTCAAAGGGCGACGGATCGTTGTCAAAGAAACGTCAGTGTCAGAAGTTCCTGTCATCGGGGGATGTTCCTGTCATCAGCGGTGACGTCACAACCGGCGGATCAAGGATAAGTGGCAGTGCAGTGTTTACATATTTAATAAGACAAACTGTGAGTACTTTAATTTGATTAACTATCAGTTTCAAGTGTCAATCATCAAAATCGGACCTGTCAAGCTGACAGCTGTCATATCTGGACTTAGAAAATTTATAAATTTAGAAGTTAAAATATTACAAGTCCAAAACACTTAGAATAGTTCGTTAAAAAGTGGAACGACGGGGAATCCATGCCCGATTTTGGCCCCAGAAATAGACGCTTCAAACACTTGTAAAAATTTCAAGATTTACATTGGGACTTAGAAAAATTTGAGAGATTGGACTTAGAAAAATTTGAAAGTTTGGACTTAGAAAAATTTGAGAACGTGGACTTAGAAGATAATTTGAAAAGAATTTAACTTGCAATTTTTGTTGGATTCGTATTTGATTTGTGGAAATAAACATGAATTCGGATATAAAGTTGCAATTAGACACCGCGGAGCGTATCACAAAGGCATTGTCTAATTTCAAGAAGTCGCCTAGGGAAAGAGTGACTGAGGCATATATAGAAACAAGACTAGAGAGTTTGGAAACCCTGTGGGAGCGATTCACCGTGAAACATCAGCGAATAGTTGAAACATACTCCACTGGGGATTTAGAAGCATCTGTATATGGCATAAAGGGGATATACGATTCCACGGATGACATCTACATGGAGTGCAAATGTGCACTGAAAACCGCATTAAAAAAATTGAGACTCACGCCTACGTATTCTGGCTCTAATTCTTCAACTTCGGATTCAAAATCAATGCAAGTGAAATTGCCAAAAATAACAATCCCAACATTTTCAGGTCTATATGCTGAATGGATGAGCTTTCGCGATTTATTTGTGTCACTTATTCATAGTAACAAGGAAATCGACAACGTGCAGAAATTGCATTATCTGAAAGGCCATCTGAAAGGAGAAGCTGAACAATTGTTGCGGCATATTCCCATAACACATGACAATTATCAGCAGTGTTGGACTCTTTTGGAAAATCGTTACAATAATAAACAATACTTGGTAAATTGTATACTTAATAGATTTTTTGGCCAAAAGACTATTTCAGGAGAGTCCTCCAATGCAATCAAAGAATTGTCAGATGTTACCAGTGAAACTTTAAATGCATTAAAGGGTTTAGGCATCGACACTAACACATGGGATGTTATTATTATTTATATAGTTAGCCAGAAGTTAGACATAGAAAGTAGAAAACAATGGGAAGTCAAAGTCAGTGAATTAGCATCTTTAGCGGATCAGTTGCCTACTATAAAACAATTTCAAGATTTTCTAGAAACTAAGTTTCATTCGTTAGAGTTTTTAGACTCTAAGCCTGGTCTAATGGCTAACCAGAAACAGCGTTATACTCACAGTAATTATAAAGGTAGTAAACCCAGTCCTATACACATGTTACATATAGCTCAATCCACTTGTTTATATTGTAAGCAGGGTCATAATCTTAGGAGTTGCAAAGAGTTTATCAATATTGATCTTGTTGACAAGCGTAACTTCGTTCACTCTCATGGGTTATGTTTCAATTGTCTGGGTAACAATCATTCTGTTAAACACTGCAGAAATACCACGTCTTGCCAAATTTGTCACAGGAGACACCACTCATTATTGCATCCAAAAAGCGAAATTCAACCAGCTGTCTCAAGCGAGTCGGCTGATAATCAGGTTGCAAATGTTGTAAAGCAACCCACTGGAGTCAAGCTTCCATCAAGGGAGGAGCGTCCAACGACATCCACCAATATAACGAGCCATTTTGTGGAAGGGGTAGCACATCAAGTGCTACTGGCTACAGCTATTGTGAAGGCTGAGTCACACCATGGTGGAAGTCATCAGCTCATTAGAGCTCTTATAGATCAGGGGTCTCAGGCCTCTTTCATCACAAAGTCAGCGGTCCAATTACTTGGAATAAAACCCACACCAACCAGAGGAGCAGTATCAGGGTTGGGAGGTGAACATAGCCTTGTAGCAAAGGCTGTGGTGGAAGTATCAATCAGTTCACGTCTCAATCCAGGTTGTGTGTTCAAGGTCATGGCTTATATTATTGATAAGGTAACAGGGTACTTACCCGAGACGGCAGTGTCATTTCCCTCTTGGCCGGAGTTAGAGTGTTTAACGCTAGCGGATCCGGAATATCACACTCCTAACAAGATTGACATTTTATTAGGAGCTGAGGTGCATGCCAGAATATTGGAACCAGGTTTAATCAAAGATCCTTCTGAGACTTTTGCAGCGCAAAATACCAGTCTAGGATGGATATTAAGTGGTAAGGTAAACTTCTTCGGACACGATAATGCAAATAATCTTGTAAGTATGCATACTCAAATCGAACCCGTCGAACAACTTCTTAAATCTTTTTGGGAGTTAGAAGCTGAGCCATCCAACAAAAAGAGAATAATGTCACTCGAAGAACAGAAGTGTGAAGACATTTATCAGTCTACTACTGTTCGCGATACCGAAGGCCGGTATGTAGTCAAACTACCATTTAGAAACTCGGAACCTGCCTGTGCGGATGGAAAGTCACGGGACATTGCACTGAAGAGACTTCATCACTTAGAGAGGAAATTACAGCAGAACGAGAACCTGAAACAAGAATATAAAAAGGTATTTAACGAATACTTACAATTAAACCATATGGTAGAAATAGAACCTAATGCAAGCATTAAGGGCTTGTACTTACCATACCACGCAGTGATTCGTGAAGATAAAGAGACTACGAAAGTTCGTATTGTTTTTGATGCGTCGTGTAAAGGGATGAATGGCGTATCATTGAACGATGATTTGATGGTTGGACCTACCCTGCAACCCGAACTGCGTCATTTGATTATGCGCTGGCGTACATATCCGATTTGTTTTATAGCTGATATTGTCAAAATGTACCGCCAGGTCAAGGTGCGCGAGGAAGATGCAGAATATCAGCGAATTCTATGGCGTGATTCACCAGAAGATAAAATCAAAGAATACAAGCTGCTCAGAGTCACATTTGGAACTTCTGCTGCCCCCTATCTTGCTGTCAAGACATTGATACAGGTAGCAAAAGACGAAGGAAGAGAGTTTCCACTAGCAGCCGAGAGAATAATGAATGAATTCTATATGGACGATTTAATGTCGGGTTGCGAGTCTGTTGAAGAAGCAGTCGAACTATATAATCAAATTAACAATATAGTACAAAGTGGAGGGTTCGAACTGCAAAAGTGGTCCAGTAACAGTGAAGTCATGCTGGAAAAAATACAAAACGGGAAGTCAGGAAGACAAGAAGAAAAATCAATAGAAGTCAAGTTTGACACTATAAACAAAATCCTAGGTCTTACTTGGAATCGCAGCGCAGATGAATTTGTGTACGCGGTCAAGTTGCCTCCAATATCAGAGCCAGTGACAAAGAGAAAGGTTATCTCGGACATATCAAAGCTATATGATCCACAGGGGTGGATAGCACCGAGTATAATACAAGCAAAAATCTTTATACAAGCACTTTGGCTCGCTGGCGTTGACTGGGATGAAGAACTGCCCCCGTCATTGCTAGATAAATGGATAAAATACAGAGAAAGTCTGTCCGATCTTACCCAATTCCGACTAAAGCGCTGGATGCACTCTAGGAGCGACGCGAAGTTGATTGAGATACATGGTTTCAGTGATGCGTCGACGGCAGCATATGGAGCTGTAGTATACCTGAGAGTGATTGATGCTGATGGGAAGGTGCATGTCGCTCTGGTCACGGCAAAAACAAAGGTGGCTCCCATCAAGCAGGTCTCAGTTCCAAGGTTGGAGTTATGCGGATCTACGTTACTTGCCAAGTTGTTAGTAGAAGTTTCAGAAGTGTTGAACATACCAAAGAGCAATATACACGCTTGGACGGACTCTGAAGTGGTTCTTGCGTGGCTAAGGTAGTCATCCTAGCCGATGGAAAACGTTCGTTGGTAATAGATGTTCTGAAATACTAACATTAACTGAGCGCGCTCAATGGTCGCATGTTCGATCAGAACATAATCCCGCAGACTGTGCTTCACGCGGTATTTCCGCATCTGAATTAGTCAGATGCCCCCTTTGGGTACAAGGACCGCCATGGTTGCATGAACACGTAGTAGAATATCCAAATCCTAAATCACTAAACACTAAGTTAGAAGAAAAACAGATTCGAACTCACCTTGTTACTTCCGATGATGACCATGCCAGCGATGACGACATATGGGAGAAATTTTCTACGCTGGCACGACTGCTTAGAGTAGTAGCATATTGTCGAAGAGCCCTGAAAAAGCAAAAACCAAACCATACTTACCTCCTGAAAACAGAAATTGATGAAGCATTAGTAACAATGATCAAAAAATGTCAGTATCAAGCGTTTCAAGAAGAGTTGAACGACTTAAAGCGGACGAAAGTAGTACGTAAGAAAAGTGTGCTTACCTCGCTTAATCCTTGGATAGACGAGTGCTCACTATTGCGCGTTGGTGGCCGGCTCCATTATGCTGACATTGAAGAAGAGCAAAAACACCCCATCATCTTACCGAAACGTTCTTGGTTCACGACTCTTGTTATTAAGGAGGCTCACAAAGTCACTCTACATGGCTCCGCTCAGCTGATGATGAATTATATTCGAGCTAAGTATTACATTATTGGCCTCAAATCACTAGTCAAGCACCACTGCAAGAAGTGCGTGGTCTGCATAAGATACTCAGCTGCCAATAATTCACAACTTATGGGACAACTGCCTTCGGCGAGAGTGACGATGAGCCGAGCGTTTATACGATCAGGCGTAGATTATGCTGGTCAAATAAATATTAGAGTGTCAAAGGGTCGTAGCAATCGATCCTATAAGGGCTATATCTGCCTGTTTGTTTGTATGGCCACACGGGCCATACATTTGGAAGCAGTGAGTGATTTAACCTCACAGAGCTTCATGGCAGCCTTTAAGAGGTTTACTGGACGCCGCGGGCACTGTACCGATTTGTATAGTGACAACGGTACTAACTTCGTTGGTGCTTCTAGAGAGCTAAAGCACCTTTTTAAAGAAGAAAAGGCGGAGATTTTACCGGAAATCGCAGATGATCTAGCCACTAATGGAACCCAGTGGCACTTCATCCCTCCGCATGCCCCCAACTTTGGAGGCCTTTGGGAAGCGGGAGTGAAGTCCTGCAAGTATCACCTTAAGAGGGTAATAGGGAACTCAACACTCGCGTTTGAGGAATTATCGACAGTTCTATCACAAATAGAAGGATGCCTCAACTCCAGGCCGATCTCCTACATACAGAACGAAGGCGATCCTATGCCACTAACACCGGGTCATTTTCTTTTAGGCGAGCCGTTGGTAGTACCACCAGACCGTAACTACGAAAATTCCAACGTGAGCTCTTTAAGAAGATGGCAACTTTGCCAGCGAATGCTGCAAGATTTCTGGAGACGCTGGTCGCAAGAATATCTTTCGCGTTACCTACAGAGACACAAGTGGACAAAAATTACTCCCGAGCCAAATGTGGGCGACGTGGTATTAGTTAAGGAACTTGACTTACCTCCAGCTAGATGGTTACTAGGGCGAGTTGTCACAAAACACCCCGGAGTGGACAATGTTACGCGAGTCGTAACTCTACGTTACAAAAATTCGTTGATTAAACGCCCTGTATCTAAACTTATTGTTCTACCCATAGAGGAGTAACTGTTATACCTTACATTTATTCATGGTAACTGTTGTACACCCTTAGCCGTTATGTATTACAAAATGTTATCAAGGGCAAACGTTTACCATGTGTTTAGTTTAGTTTAAGTTAAACATGTATTTTTCGCATACCTACGGGATCCATTGTACTGTATACATACTGTTTATTCTGTCATGATTAGCATTGTATCCAGTTTATCTTTAAGAACAGTTGTTCTTGGTGGCCGGCATGTTTGCGCTTTAAACCACTTGGTTAGTACCTCTGCCTGTCAACAGATGGCGCTGAGCGTCAACTAAATGCCGCTATCAGTTGTCTCCCGTAGTTTGTATAAGTTGGTCTAAGATTTTATTTTTAATATACTTCAGTAAGCAATCGATACGAGTTTGTTTTATTCAAGAGAATAGTATTAGAGGGCGCTTTTGGATTGTACGGGCGAGTACACTTAGCCAATCAGGAGTTCATCACATGCACCGATCAGCCGACGTCACTCATCCCACCATCGGCACTAAACAATGAATAAAATGTCCTAACTACATGCACACACGATTGTTATTTGATTAAAACTGCCCAAGCGCACCTGGTCGTCGTCATCAACAATTCAATTTGCTTAAAGAGTGCATTGGAATCGATATCTGAGGTAAACCAGTATGCGTTTGTATGACGGAACATTTAAGTTACTCCGTTCTTGAGGTCAAATTATGCTGGCTCGGCTGATCGCAAGATGCCATGTGCCATTTGTACAGCACTCTGTAAACAAAGAAGGAGTGCGCTTGCGTGAACGCGCTCGAGTCAAACTACCCTCAGATCGGCGCGCAACTCAAAATACCCTCATTATTAGTACTGTATGCGATAGACTGATAATGCTGTCTCGTGGGATGTACCTGCAAGTTAAGCTCCACCTCCATTCCCCACCACGCGTAGGAAACTTGTTACGTACGTTATAATATAACGCATTGAATTAGTTACCTTATGCGGGTTAATTAAAGTTGCAAACTCAAACACCCTTTCCAATGTGATTTGGCAGTTATGAGATAGTGGGGCAGTACGCAAAGTAAGCAAGTGATCATAGTGACCAAACATTCGTTAGATAATGGGATTAAAAAAAATCTATAACAAAAAGGATAATGAAAAATGGATTATTTATGTTTTACCAAATATTTTTTTACGCCTTTACCCAACACATACTGCAATATGGCTAAGGATATAAAAAACACCCTGTATAATACACGGTGCTCGTGAGCATTCTGAAAGATTTTAATGCTGAATTCCTGACCATATTTAGAGTCTTTAATGTTAGATAAAATTTCCTGGATTCGGCTTGGTTTCAGAGATAATCAACCTTTTTTCGAAATAAGTTTTTCGACGTAACTCGTTATAAAACTTCTTTTTGATTACAATGCTACCACAATGTGTTCTAATATTACCACACCTTTTACCTGACAATCAAAAATATGAATAGACTTGACGAAATAACCTGTACCTAAAAAAGAAATTAAAATAAATATTTTTTTGGTGAAATTGACATTGGGTCTCATAATATTTTTTGTTCATTTTGATGTCTAGAAAGCATAGCTAAAATCTTTCGCAACGCTAGCGAGCACCGTGTATATCTATATAACTATTCTATCATCATCATCATCATCGTCGCCTAGTACCCACATCACAAGCCTTACTACCTCATTCCTTAGTATAGCCCCGTCCCTATAAATTAAACGTAAGAACTTACAAGTGTACGGCTGGCCTAATACTACACTAAGTACCGAAATCTAGGACAGAAATATCTAAAATGCATTTACGCTACGAAGTGACACAATGTATGGTTTGAAGAATATTTTACTCTTAGAATTTTAGTACTAAGTTGGCGCAAGAATTCAAGATGATACTTGTGTGCCGTTTTATACAGATTGATTTTTTATTTATCCTTCGAATTTTAGAGCTTTAATGTTTGTTTGTTTTAAGTTTTTCATGTTATTTTGTACTTTTTGTATCCTTTTTGCTTTATTTTATCTTTATCTTGTCTTTATGTTTATACGTAGTGTTGTGTTTCCTTCCGTCCCTTCACCAAATGGTCCCTACGGAAGACCAGCGCTGGCTGAAAAAGCATCATGCTGAGTAGGATATTTCGTGACTCTATGTTAACTGTATTTGTATGTATTTTGTCCTGTAAAGTGTTATTGTCATGAATAAATGTTTTGAGTTGAGAGCGTTCAAATTCTAAGGTCTCATTTTTCCCGAATCAGATATCGGTCCCATAGTAAAAATTCATGAACATGACCTCATAACTAAATTCAAAATATTACCGCTAGAGTCTGTCTGTCTTCAAACAAATTGAGTCTATAGAGCAATCCCCAGCTAGGCCCAATAGGGGGCAATCACACAAAAAGATAAGATACATACCTACGTGCGGCAATGAATAAAATTTTCATAATATTATTGTTCGGCTTTTTTTTGTGACGAAGGTAGACAACTGAGCTCTCAGCCCACCTGATGGAAAGCAGGAACTGAGGCCCATCCCAAAAATCGCCTATGCGCTGCCTACCCTGAGGATTTACATAGATTGCTACTATTTCTGCCAGTAATTACACCGGCTATCTTACCCCCAAAGCGAAACACAGCAGTGCAAACACTGCTATTTAGCGGCAGGTTAACGGGTAAGACGGTGGTAGCTGTAGACTGCTGTGATTATTAGGTACCTACTGCCGAGATTGGCTTTTTTCCCTTGCATAAAATATAAAATATGGAATGAAATTCGTGTTGAAATATAGACTTAAAACACCTATATTTAAAATTAGTAACAATTGTCGACTATTACCATGAAAAAATTTCCCACTTGGGAATATTTGCTACACACAAATCATCAGCCTATGATAGTCAACTGCTGGACGTAGGCCTCTCCTATTAACTGTGCGTATAGCAGCATAAGGAGGTAAATGCCCATAATCGCCACGCTGGGCAAGCGGATTGGCGATCGCAGTAATGTGTCCACTATGATGACGCTGCTGCCCATCATCAATTATTTATCAAAGACTATATGGTAAGTGACACTTCAATTCCTTAGTCGACTCTTACGGCACCCGCAGGAGGAGTCGGAGTGGTGACAAATATATTCTTACTGCCGTCACCACATGGCTTTTTTCCAGTTACCAGAATTGACATACACACAAAAAAACCAAGAATAATTTCGTAGACAATCTCTATTAACAAGTTGACTTAAATATCTGTTGGCGCGAATAGCTCGTTAACAAGTTGTTTGTTCCTACTTATAACAAGTTCAAGTAGTTTCGCATTTAATCAAAGATGAAACTTTTCCATTTGCGAACAAAACGTGGCTTGAAGCTATCCATTAAATGTATGAAGAGTTTGAGAATTAGGTAACGCTTTTAAGGATCTGGCGTTCTTTTCACACGACTGCCAAAAGGAGAGTGCCTATATACTCGTATGTTTGGCCTCTATGTATTTTTCAAATTTTCTTTAAACAAACGGAACTTCGCGATACCTCAACTGTTTTTGGTAGTGTTTGGTATCAAATGATTCATTAGAATCCTCATTTTGCTGCATGAGATTCTCTGAAAAAGGGAATATTTTTTTTATAATTATTAAATCTTCAGTCAAAAATATTAGTAATCGTCTGGTGTTTTTAATATAGGTCAAATGACTTAGTTGTGTCCATTATTGATGAATATTTTTTCTATCCACTCGCATTCATTGATCATCCCCATAGAAAACGTATATTTAGAAAACTAACATTCCTTTAATGGAACCAGATATTATTTAACCGCTTTTTACCAATAAACGACCAAAAAACACTCATGATTTGGAATAGAAGCATAGATAAATATCTACCAAGTGATGACGGCAGTAAGAATACATTTTGTCACCACCCCAACTTGTCCATCGGTGTCATTAGAGTCGACTTTTCAGATCGTGGAGTAGGAATGAACAAGAGACGGTCCTGAGCAACGCTTACTGTGAAAACAACCAACAAATCGCAAAAAAATCTCCGGATCCAATCAATTTACTCATCTTGAGCCTACTGGTATTAATAGAGACGATGGTAAGAGACCTGATGGCGAGTCTTTGGTTCCTTGGAGCTTGGGATGGATGATTAGATTAAAGTAGATTATTTTATTTCATTATAAAAGATTACATACATACAAACATACATACAAGCATACATGTCCAAATTATACGAAATGTGATCATGATAATTCATGATCGTCAAAACAAATAATAAAAAATAGAATTGTAATATAACAATGTCAACAAAGATTTAAATAAACGATTAAAAACCAAATAAATATTAGCAGTTCTATCGCCCGTTCAAGTTCGTCACTTTAAATTACAATGCTTATTATACAATTCATACATTCTAGTTCCTTATACAAAATACATCAATATTAACTATTTAAATGTCAAGATTCATAACATGTTCAACGAACTACGTTTAAGGTGGCCGCTGCGGCTGAAAATGCCGAATGTTCTAAACGTAATAGATAAACATAAGGGCCTCGGCAAAGAGTACGATTTTGTACCGTTTGGCGTAGGAACTTTAGGTTCATGGGGCCCCAGCACACGCAAATTGTTTGCTGAGATCGCGAAACGTCCGGTTGACGTAACTAAAGACCGAAGAGCTGGCGACTTCTTTGCACAAGGCATCAGTATTGTGACACAGCGAGGAAATGCCGCCAGCATCCTCGGTACAATGCCACAAAGGCCAATCTTAGATAATAAGTTAGGTTAAATAGATTAGTAGTTAGATTTAATCTATATACATAATCTGAATATTTGAAAATGAATATGATAAAAAAATTTACTCATTATTAGGAAATTCGGTCAAGGTCCGTCTTCAGCCAAGTCTATCATATCTTTCGTGACACTTTCAGCTTTATTACTTCACTAACCAAGAATTAAAGCAATTGGTGTGCCATAACCATAAACTGTTAATACTCCGAGGCCGACGTTTCACACGAATTTTAGCACCGACACTCGTAATTAGGGTTTCTAGCTTGTCAACCTATTTTAATCTCGGGATTCGAGAAATCTCGAGACTATTTTCTCGAGTCAACTCATTATTTTTGTTAATGATAAAATAACGATATTAAATTTATTGAGCAACAAAATACGTAATTGTATTTTTAAAAATGCGTATCTTTTTATTTGTAAAAAATTGAAATCGTTATACTATTAATACTTCGAGGCCGACTTTTCACACGAATTTTAGCACCGACAGTCGTAATTAGGGTTTCTAGCTTGTCAACCAAGTTTAGTCTCGATATTCGAGACTAAAATAACGAAAAGATATTTATTGTGCACGTTATTTATATAACTAACGTGAGACTCAAAAAAATTAAAATATTATCGATCCGTATTTAACATACACACACATTACACATACATTTTAACATGTCGAGCTATAATCGACATAAATACGCGAGTAACTCGGTTCAATAATATTTTAAAATGTATCTTTTACTGTTACTAGACTTACGTATATGTTTCACAATCTTCAGGTTAATAAAATCCGTCACATAAAATTATATAACGGAAAAAAGAGGAACAAATGTTACCTTTGTCTGTCCGATATTATTGCATTCGAGAATGGATGTGATAATACAATGTATGTCATAACTTACATTTTTGTAAAATATTGAAATCGTTATACTGTTGTTCATACTCCCGAGGCCAACGATTCACACGAATTTTAGCACCGAGACTAGTAATTTACAGCTTATCAAACAATTTTAGTCTCGACATTCGAGAAATCTCCAGACTATTTTCTTGAGTTGTCTCAAGTCAACTGATTATTTTTGTTAATATGATAAAATAACGATATTTATTGAGCAACAAAATACGTTATTTGATAAAATAAAATATTGTATCTTTTACTGTTACTAGAATTACGTTATGTTTCACGTTTTATAAAATTACAATTTACAATTTTGCTGCTTGCCTCTCTTTTTAGCCAATGCGAGCGTTAGAGAGGCAAACAGCGAATTGTCAAATGTAACTTTATAAAATGCGACCCATGTTAATAAAATCCGTCACATAAAATTATCATTGAAAAAAGACGTAGGTAACATTATTTCATTCGTGGATGGATACGATAATACTTGTCATACCTTACATTTTTGTAAAAGTTTGAAATCCTTATATTAATTATGCCACATTATTTCCTTCAAATAATATTGATGATGGATACGCACTACAGCCAACCCACTTGCCCAGCGTGGCGATTGTGGGCATTTACCTCCTAATAAGTCGATACGTAAGTTAATATGAGAAAACTACGTCCAGCAGTGAAATGAGAGGTTGACGACGTAGTTAAATAAACGTTAAACTCAAGTAACGTGAGACCCAAACATATTATAATATTATCGAACCAGGTTACTCACGTACCTATTTAAGTCGATGATTCAAAGTCCGACGCGTACTGCAGCCTGCGCCTTGCTAGAACACGACTGCATTTGACCGAGGGTGCTGCGGATGAGGGTCTTAATGGGTCGAAATATGTCGAGTAATCATCGACTTAAATACGTGAGTAACCCGGTTCGATAATATTTTAATATAACATATTATTTTAAATGCTTTTCACGAAAATCTCCAGTATTTTTGAGCTATCCTTGAGGATTCCCGATTACCAGTATCTCGTCTCGAATGAAGCAAAAATTCTCGAGAAGTCTCGACTTCGAGAAATCTCGTACCCACCCTAGTCGTAATCGTTAGGGCTATCACGAACATTTCGAAGACTATTAAGGGCTCTAATATGAATCAAGAAGGGTGTGAATAGGGCTTTTCAAATGGATAAAACCTCTTAGATACGGTTCTGCCTTGAAATTATTAGAATTGGGTTTTGGTAAGTGACGATGTTTTAGAAGCTGGTAAGAGCAGGTGAGTAAAATTCCTTAAATTAAGGATTTAATTATTACGTAGGAGGAATATGCAATGAAACGGACGCGTTATGGAGCGGACACTATTGATCTCTTTAAAAAAAACTGAACTAAAATTTTTTTTTCGTTATTGGCAACACTTGGACCATATGGTGCATTATCTATGGTCATCAGTGTTGTCAATGACCAAAAAAAAAAAAAAAGTTCGTTCAGATTTTTAAAGAGATCAAATAGTAGAGACCGCGAGAGTAGTGGTTGAGTGGAGACCGCGTCTCAGCAAGCGTAGTGTAGGACGCCCTCAGGCAAGGTGGAGCGACGATTTGCGTAGGATGGCTGGCAGGAGCTGGATGCGAGCAGCCGAAGATCGAGAACGGTGGCGTGAAGTTGGGGAGGCCTATGTCCGGCAGTGGACTGCTATAGGCTGGTGATGATGATGATGATGAAATAGTAGATGAATATTAGAATGGAATCTTGGCTAGGCCTGCGGTTGTACGGAGTAGTGCCCTTTTCGAATAGATGTTTAAAATGCGACCACAAACAAATCAAATGCTTATAGGTAACGACTACATACAAAATGAGCTTCACTTAACTTTTTCACCAACAAATTGTATACATTGTAGTTTTCATTCAACCCAACATTTTTTAAGCCACACATAAACTCTTTTACGATATTTATTTGTTTCAAACTCGTTGCTCATCTACAAAAAAAGATAAAACCGTACCTACAGCAATCCCTCTCCCGCGGTGTGAAAAAGTTTGAACCGATATAGGAAATGAAATAAAACCGGTAAAGAGCATGTAGGGACATGCAGTAGGATTCCGTATACGTCTATCATACGGATGGATCCAATTTTCACAGTAGGGTCAAACTCATGTTATGAGTCTTGCCGGTGGACATTTTAAAAGTTAAGGGCTATGAGAGTTAATTTTCATATTAAACCCTTATTGTTATTTAAAGGCACTCCTTTCCTATTGAATTGTATGATAAAAATCACGACTACACTACTACCAGTTGCTTACTATTGGCCACAGGAAAGAGGGGCTCTACAGTTCAGCTGAACACGAACTTTTTCTTTCTTGTGGTCAATAGTTAACAGCCTGTGGACAGATAGTAATGATTTTTATCATACAACACAATGAAAAAGGAGTACGTCTTAATGAAGATAAGGCTTTCATAAGAAAATCAAGCTTCATAGATATGTGGTGACCCATGGACTCAGATACAATGCTACAAAGAGTGACTTTTTATTGTTCAAGGCAGGTACCAAAACGATTGAGACTCTACCACCAATTACCTTATGTGGCACCAAACTGAAGAGAGTCAAGCATTTTAAATATATGGGTCATTGGGTCACCGAAGATCTCTGTGACAACATGGACATCGAGAGGGAGCGTCGAGCGCTGTCCGTCCGCTGCAATATGTTGGCCCGTAGATTTGCGGGGTGTACGAAGGAAGTAAAGGTGACCTTGTTTAGGGCATACTGCCAATGCTTTTACACCTGCAATCTATGGGTTGATTATACGCGGAGGACGTACAGCGCTCTTCGCGTGCAATACAATAATGCCTTTAGGGCGCTGCTTGGACTTCGACGGTGGTGCAGCGCGTCGGGTATGTTTGCGGAGGCTGGAGTCGATGGATTCCATGCAATCATGAGGAAACACTGCGCCTCCCTGCTCGGGAGGTTGAAGAGAAGTCCGAACAGCGTCCTTGGCGAGGTATTTGCCGAGAGATGGGACTCACCAATGCTGCGTAGTTGGATAGGTATGCAGTATGCACTCCAGTTTTGTTAATTTTGACATGTAAATAATTTGTTTTTTTTTTTATTATTACTATTTCCGTTATTTAAATATTCACTTGGAGTCGTCATAAGAGTTTTTCAATCTTTATTTATCACAATATAAAATCTACACGTGAAAATTCCTACTCTCCTGCTATGCTATTCTCTTATTCACACATTCGACGCTGCGTTCATTAACGACCTTGACAACGAGACAGCCTTTACTTCGACGTCGAGCGCAGCGCTGCGATAAACGGTATTCACTAACGTAGAATAGCTCATCGTCGAACTGTAGGTAGTAACTCTCAACGCAGTGTGGTTCCAGCTCACGCCGCATTCGTCGCCGAGCGCTAGTGTCGTTTAAAGTGCATCAGTGAATACCATTTTTAGGCTCGACGCTGCCGCAGCGCTGACACAGTGCTGATAGCAAGGCGGTTTCCTTAGTGAATAACTCCACTGAACCCTAATACTGGCAGTTTGTTTCGCACCCACGCTTCGAAAGAGCGATGAACCTTTAGCAATAGATAACAGTCGCGTCAAACTTGCGATATCGCGCCTCCGGGATTGGGCCAGTTGCAACAGCCTTTACAGTCATTGTAAAACGCGAATATAAATGGCGTTGTCATAAAGCTTGTTCACGAAATAAAGTAGCCATCACAGAATTCGATTTGGATAGAAGAAACAAGTTCATTCATTTGTATGGCGGCCGAGCGTGTCAGATTTTGTACTGAAGTTGTTACTTGCCTATGATTTTAAATATGTCTCAGGCCTTTGAGTATTCATATTTTTTTGTGTTGTTGCAATTAATATTACTTAAGGAGGCATTATTAATGTTTTTGTTCACTTCAACTTACAAAATTTGACGCTCGAAAGCTGCAAGCTGCGATTAAAGACAGACAACTCAGTGGATTTCACTGCGTTCATTTGACACGCTAAGTAGATCCGTTTGCTTGATCTATGGTATAATATATGTGACATCTGTGGTAGCCATCGTAAAATCAGTCTCTACTGTTACGCAACAGTCCCATGTAGTTCTAACAGTCATGGGACTGTAAACTGATTCTTCTGTTTTATGTTTACCAATCCAATATCCAAAAGCATTCGCTGAAAAGTCGTCAAAATCAAAATAACTTCAGATGCTTAATGCAAAACTTCAGGCCCAAAAAAGTGCGAAATTCCGAGACGATTTCAACAATGTTAGTCTTGAAATAATTAATAAACTTTGTAGACACGAGATTACCAGTTTATTGTAGTATCGCTATTGTATTTTAGTTAAGACCC
Organism: Thaumatotibia leucotreta; assembly: GCA_025490895.1. Taxonomy (NCBI): domain Eukaryota; kingdom Metazoa; phylum Arthropoda; class Insecta; order Lepidoptera; family Tortricidae; genus Thaumatotibia; species Thaumatotibia leucotreta. Next base: position 968 of record JALPQI010004036.1, on the reverse strand, counting down.
ATTGGGAAATTAAATGACCCAAAATTGTAAAATAAGAAGAAACTCTTCTTAAATCCAGAAGTTTAAATAAAAATTATAATTATTTTTTTCTAATTCATTTTATGTACTTTATTCTGACTAAACTAACTTCAACTCGACGAATAACAGCACGATCACTCAAAAAAACATTTAAATAAGAATAATAAAGAAACTGCTTTCTTTAATCTAAAAAACGACGGATATCGAAAAAAATATACAGTTACTTGGTCAATTTCTTATTGGCAAAAGGATGTTATACGTTCGCTTATAAGACACACCACTTAACCAAATGATAACTTTTTTTGTTACACCCTGTAAGTGATGTATTTAGTTGCTTTTAAAATGCCCAATTAAATATAACTAAGTTTTAGAAGTTTTAATCAAAAATGAGTGGTTTGTTCTAACGAACGCTGTCAATTATTTTAGTTACGAAAGTTACCCTTTTCAAAAGTTTTTTATAAATTGTTATTTGATTATTTTAGGTACTATTACTACATTTTACCACTTAAACAAGAAATTGTAATACACATTTTGTAGGGGAATGAAAGTTTGTAACTTTTAGTTAAATCATTTATTTCATATCTTTGTTTCTGTACATAGCTGTAACTTAAATTATTAATAAATACAATTTCTTAACATTCATTTCACACAATTTGTAACAATATATACTCGTAAACTCACAGTTAAAGTAATAGAAAATAATAATAAATTATTCTTACAATGAAAATGTTTGAATAATATTATAATCTATTATGGGTCATAAAATATACATTCTGAAGAAACTATACAAAGAATAAATATATCTTAATCCTTAGAATTAAGTAGAAAATATTTCCTTAACTATATTTACAGAGAAAATGGAAAAAACTACTTATTCAAAACATCGAAGCACTAATGATAACGTTTTCGATAGAATATAGATAAATGAATCGCCAAAGATATGTATACAG
>JALPQI010004035.1:0-15443 GCA_025490895.1 Thaumatotibia leucotreta | reverse complement strand
TTTGGTGGAATTATACCCCTAGTACTTTTCTAAAACAAGTTCAATCAATATAGGTACAACATTTTTACTGCAAATTTAAATTGCTGACCCTAATAAAATCAATGAGATATATTTTTTTTTATTTTATTAGTTTGTTTAAGAAGTTATAGACATTTTGTTGTGGCTGTGGTTACTTTATATTGGGTCATAGTTAAAACAATTGTATAGCATATTCTTTACAAAAATGCTGACTTTTTAATCAATTTAAAAAACATTTATGAAAAACTGTGAACATTTTCTTCTAATAAATATAAAAATTTTGTGTTGTATCTGATCGGACCAACAAGTAATAAGCTAACTCATGTGGTATGTAGGTATGAAAATATATTTTTACTCTTCGGTAGGTGTTCAAGCTAATGTATTTCGTAAATATTTAATTAAGACCAATAGAATATCATATAATCATAGAAATAACTTTCATAATTGCTGTGCGAATTACTTCCTACTGGATCTGATTTATTAAATTTAAGATTAGAATAATGAAAAACTTTAATATAAACTGCAATGCTATATTACTGGTTAATGGCAGCCATAAACTGATTAAGTAATGAACAAATCTTTAAGTCATAAAAGTCATAATATTTAACAATTTGTTAACTTGATTTTAAGGTAATCAGTTTATAATTTGGTTTATTTTATGTCCTCACAGCTTGTGAACCTATATGGCCTGGAAGCTGAAAATCAACTACTGAGGTGCCTTCTAGCAGAAGCTGCTAAAACCACCTGGGACACTGAGAGATCATCCTCATCTGCAGGCAGTAGCGTTCACGCCTCACTCCTTTCCCAGCATCTGACTTCATTATTGAACCACCCTGGCAAGGCAACTGTGGTCTGCTGTTTGGTGGACAACCCCCCTAGGTCTTTACAGAAGGTAAGTGCATGTAGTTAAGCAATGTTAAAGTAGACAGTATGTAGTAGTAGACTTGATATGTTGCCCATAAACACACATCATTATTGATTAATCAATAATCATCATTGTTATTGTTTACTCATTCTACATTCATGTACTAAGATATCATGAATTGATAAGGCTCATAATCTAGTTGAGTATTCTCACATTGTTGAAAATCACATCAGAATCATCTCTGGACACAAACAATTTACATTTAAATATATAATGTTCGTTATTTTAAAAATATTTGTACAATATTTTGTTAACCGCAGCTGGCTAGGAGGCTAAAGGATTTAACAGACAACACACATATGTAGGTACTAAGATATATTACTAGTACCTGCATCACCATAATAAAACAAATATATTATTATAATTCTTTTTGGATGAGAAACATGTGAAAATGCCTTCAGCACATTTAACTCAAGTTTATTGGGCAACCTGTAATTAGTAAAGAACTAAATGCTTTTAAACTAGTTGTATTTACGTAGTTGTTAGCAAGTATTTCCTTATGCTTCTATTGTAAAATTCCTTTCAGATTTTAAAGCCATCAAATACTTTACTCAACCGGCTTACAAGATTGCTAAAGTTAACTACTGCCGAGGATGTTGCCTTTTCTTTGATTTTGAGGAAGAATTCTTCAAAGCCTGAAATTGTATCACTTGCAAAGCAACATTTGAAAAAGAGATTTTTAGAACTCGTGCAGTGCTATCTCGACGCAGGTAAGAAGTAGTCTTAAATTGTAATCAGGGTAGTTATGGTGACGGTTAGGATAATACCATTTTTTAAATTATTCCATTCAAATTTATTCATGTGGCTATGGCTATTGTACCTCTAGAAATCAGCAATTACGTTTCTTCTCACTTAGGTACATTAATCTATTAGTAACGCAAAATTACTATCAGAGGGTACTTGAAAAAAATTTACAGATTGTTGAAGGTTGTGTTAACCTCCGCTTATATTCCGGTATTTCTGTCGAAGTGTGGTTTATTGATTATGATGATTCCGATTAATGAATTTAATGATAATTACGATATTTTTAATTTGTCAACTTTTTTATTTTTATGTATCTCAGATGGACTGTGTGTTATAATTATAACCTTGTTTGTTCACTTGACATGACTTTCAAATGTGTATTCGTTTTACTCGTTAAAAGCGTGGTCGGCGGAAATGATTAGAAAAACAGTTATTTTCTCATACTAGGAGCCAGGTGGTTAAATATGTATCGATTTCGATTCGAGTGACTGCTTAAGGGTTTCTGTTCCCGGCTGTAATGCGAAGGACGGAAGTTAAAGACAGAGTTTTATCATTGGTTTTTTATTATATGTATACTACATAAATATATATTTAAATATTTATCACACGGGTTACTCACGTAATTTAAGTCGATAATTGCTCGACATGTTAACATATTTAAATATGTTTGAGTCTCACGTTAGTTATAATTCTAAAATTACATAAATATAATTAAAAAATCCTGCCATTGTGGTATAATGTACGTAATGATATTATAGTCTGTTTTTTAAGTGGGATAGTATGGGAAAATCGGAAACTATGGAAAATGCAAGGAAACTGTCTAAGGAAACATTGGTATTTTTTGGGGGAAGATAATGTTGGTGTATCCAGAATGTTGGTCAAGTATGAGTTGTCCCTAAAAATTTGTAATGTTGATTTTTTTAAATGCAAATCGACGTCATTTCGTGCGAGGATCATTTTATTTAATTGTAGGTTGATTAAAATACAGTTTAATATTGATCAAACCAAGAATCGTTGAAAGATATGTCATCTCCATTTTTTTATTATGCACCCGGTGCTTAAAAAAATAGACAGTGGAAATAGTTATTAATGATACAAGTGTGGAAAGCCTACATTTCAACATGTGTATCATACAACATATTACAATACATTAGGCGAGGAAAACCAGAGTATCTCAGCAGTACCAACCACGCCGTGCGGAAAAGTAATATAAAAATTCATTCCCGCACACGTGCGGAAAAAATCACTTTCTTTGCATAAGTTTACCCTTAAAAATAGCACCTTCTGAGCATATGCATTATAAACGCTTTTTACAACTTTGAGAGCTGATAACTCGAAACCGGTTCACTTAACGAAAACTGTCTTCTCGGACATTTAAAATACCTTTCCTAGGTCATACATAAAGTACCACTCATGCATATGTACATCGAAAAAGAATCCCACGCCCAATTTTTTTTGGATTTTTTAGAATAAAATGCATGTTGTATTTGGTCAGTGCAAAAAGTAGTTCACCTCTCCTGTGAACAATTGAACATTGCATAGGGAAAGGAGGCCAATTATGATCAGCATTAACAGTCTCTCCCCTTACATAATCCCATGTGGTTAAATCTGAACAAAAACAAAATTATAGTTGTACCTGTGACTCTTTTCCCAAAAGATTCAATTTTACTGCTATAGTACTTTTTACTTGAATGTACTCGGAGGTTTACAAGAACCATCAATTTTATAACTATACAATCTATGTTAATGACACAAGTCGTGGAGTATACAGACTGCTACAAGAGATGTTTGTACTTCACTGTCATAAAATACGGTATTTTGTTTAAATCATGAGAATAAATATAAATATATTCAATTAGATGAATACCCGCAAAAACCCCTCATTATTACACTGAAGATTCAATTTTAACACCCGCGGCATAATACGTATGTAATGTATGTAACTTCAATAATGCTCACTTGTGATATAATCTAATGTTGCTGATTTCGCTAACAATCCTATAATAAATGCCAAACTGCTGATCGACTTATACTAACGTAATTGTAGTCTTCGTAGTTGTCCCAGCCTGATATATACTGGTTTCTGTTGCTTTTTAAAAATAATTGAGTTAGCTGCCTATTCCAGCCACAGTATGAAACCACACTGTATTTATCTGAACTGTCCATTAACAACTGTGTCTTTCATTTATATTCCAGAGCGAGGACATCAAGTAGAGCGTGCAGGTCTTCAGGAATGCAGCCCTGAAGTTTTGCAAAATCTTCTGACCAGTCTAGCTCACGAAAATTTTCGTTTGGCAGCCGTGACTAAGGACTTGTTTCTAAAACGATTACGAAGTGACTTCCCGCGCGAAGTGGTACCTATTGTGCTAGCGCCATTGCTGTATCCTGACGATACACAGACACCTCTGGAGGAGATGACCACGGCCGACGACATGACCGCGGCCATGATGGACAACTCATTTGCAGATATTATCCGAGATATCGGCTACAGCTTTACCGCATCCGTTGAGGAATGCAAAAACAACATGTTAAACTTCGGTGCTCGAGAGCCCACTGCGATAGATGTGGCCCGGGTTATTTCGATGATGGTCCGGTACCACGCCACGGCGGAGGGCCCGCAAATACAAACACCAGGAAATTTTTGGATGGGACACGAAGCTAAAAAAGAACTAATTACACATGGACATGGAGAATCTTGGAATGCTGAAGTTTTTGTCCAAACCCTTAAAGAACTAGCATCTAACCTAAATTGGAAAGAAGTCATTCTACAACTTGACCATCCAGAATTTATTGTTCCTGATAGACAAGGCCTTAATTTATTATTTACCATCTTAAGATTAGGGCTACAGAGTGCAGGATATCCCGCAAATATCTTTCCAGTTGAATATCTTTGTCGTAGGTGGACTAATCTGGAAGGGCAACTTAGTTTGATTAGTAATATCCTTAAACATCCAGATATTTTCAGTTTTGCTGACCACCCTTTTCATCCAGTATCTATTGATTTATTGAAATCGCCTCCAGAAACAGACAACAAGGAAATAGCAACTTGGCGCTGTCTATATTTGGTAGAACTGCTACTGTATGCTGCTGACCGCGACTATTATGTGCAAGTGCATGAGTTATTCAAGTTTCCGCTACAGCATTGTCCTGACATCTTGCTACTGGCCTTACTACAAATAAGTCCACCGATTACTGTCTTTAGACAAGAGTTATTGACAACGCTGATACCGATTTTCTTGGGTAACCATCCAAATTCAGCGATCATATTACATCATGCTTGGCATACACAGAATCCCAATATAAAGCATATTATAATGCACGCCATGGCGGATTGGTATATCCGAGGAGAGAGTGACCAATCAAAACTGTCCCGAATCTTAGATGTAGCACAAGATTTGAAAGCCCTGTCACTATTATTAAACGTGCAATCGTTTCCATTCGTTATTGACTTAGCCTGTTTGGCATCTCGACGTGAATATTTGAAACTCGATAAATGGCTCACAGATAAAATAAGAGACCATGGAGAGACATTTGTTTCGGCAATGGTGAAATTTCTACAACGAAGATGTCCGCAGGTTATCGGGAAAGGACCTGAGGAACAGCTTCCGAAGGCCGCGCAGCTGCCACATGAAACTATTGCCACCATGTTGGCTTGCTTGCAGTTGTGTAGTCCAAATGTCCAACCTGATTTACAAGAAGCTATCTACAATGTGATTACAAGTTGTCAGACGCTAATACTTAGCAAGACGCGCCAAAACATTGCGGGTATAGCTCGACCAACTCACACACGGGTATTGGAAACTCCCTTCAATCCTGCTGGCCTGGGTGGTCAGTTATTTACTCCGCATGTAGATTCTATAGCGACTTTGACCCCAACCGTCGCGAGTATGAACTTAGGTGCTCCAGCGAACTCAGCTTTTGCTATGCCCGGTAATCTTGGTCCTTTAGTTACTACTCCAGGATCACCTTCGCGCCTCATGGGCGCTGGACCTAATAGTCCTTTTACTATGATGCCTTTACAGCACAACACCAATGTGGCTAACATGGGAGCATTGGCCAGAATGGGTCAAGCCCCCACGATGGACAAGCCGCGTATTCCAGATCCCATACATTTCCCGGAAATGATGCAGAATGTCTCTAAAGAAATTGAGGATGAAGCCAATGGCTACTTTCAAAGAATCTACAACCATCCCCCTCATCCAACATTGTCCATAGATGAAGTACTTGATATGTTAAAGAAATTCCAGGAATCTCCTAACAAGAGAGAACGAGAAGTTTTTTCATGTATGCTACGCAACCTCTTCGAAGAGTACAAATTTTTTCCTCAGTATCCAGACAAAGAATTGCACATTACTGCTCAATTGTTTGGAGGAATAATAGAAAAAGGACTAGTACCAAGCTATGTTTCGCTGGGTCTCGCTTTGCGATTTGTACTGGAAGCTTTAAGAAAGCCGGAGGGATCAAAAATGTACTATTTTGGCATAGCTGCTCTGGACAGATTTAAATCTCGTCTTAAAGATTATCACAAGTACTGTGAGCATGTAAGAGCTATACCTCATTTTTGCGAATTCCCTCCTCACTTGATAGAATATATCGAGTTCGGATTGCAAAGTCAAGAACCACCTACGAAACCACAAGGAGCTGTGCTGCCCACTAGTCTGGCGGCCATGCTGAGTCAAAGCGCGGTAGTTACTGTGTCAGCCCCTTACAGGTTAGTTTTAAATAAGTAATTTCAAAAATATTTCTGTAACTATTGTGAATATGCATGTTTGAATTAAAACTAAACGATTTGTATGTTTTGAGGGCCGTTGTCTGTGCGCCTTCAGCGATTTCAGGTATATCAAAGGTCACAAATGCCGCTGGAGGCATGGGAAGTCGACCATCAATCGCTAACGCCACAAACATTGATACTCTTTTGACCGCCACAGACAAAGAAGAAAAAATAAATGCACCACCTGAAGCCATTCAGGATAAGACAGCTTTTATTTTCAATAATCTCAGCCAGCTCAACTTGCAAACAAAATGTGAAGAGCTCAAGGAAATCATCACAGACGAATACTTCCCATGGTTGTCACAGTACCTAGTCATGAAGAGAGCCTCAATAGAACTCAACTTTCATGCTCTGTATTCAAATTTTCTTGATGTTCTTAAAATTCGCGACGTGAACAAAATGGTCACAAAAGAGACATACCGAAACATCAAAGTGTTATTGCGTTCCGACAAAGGTATCGCAAATTTTTCCGATCGTTCGCTGCTGAAGAACCTCGGGCACTGGCTTGGCATGCTGACGCTGGCCCGCAATCAGCCTATTCTTCACGTGGACATTGATCTCAAAGCACTCCTTCTCGAAGCTTATCACAAAGGCCAACAGGAGCTTCTGTACGTTGTGCCATTCGTGGCCAAGGTTTTGGAGTCTTGTGCAAAGAGTATAGTGTTCAAACCTCCAAATCCCTGGACGATGGCTCTTATGAACGCATTAGCTGAATTACATCAAGAGCCTGATCTCAAACTGAACTTGAAGTTCGAAATAGAAGTGCTTTGCAAAAACTTAAGCCTGGACATTGCTGATTTAAAGCCGTCCATATATCTGAAAGATTCAGAAAAACTAAGATTAATCGAGTTCCAACTATCGCAACCCAAACCTAATAAGGAAGTTACAAACCAGATGCCAGTAACCCAAAATATAGTTCCCACTGCTCAAATGCAATTGATGCCTCCCCAGCCCCCAATGATTCCGCAGGAGGATATGGCCGCCACTGCCCCCACGCCGACCAGTGGCCTGGTCGCTAACGACCCTAGCATGATTGGAGTGCTCGGATTGCCTGAACCTCGCTTCAATTATTTAGACGTTAACGTTTCTTCTACTTCTGCATTTGGACAGAAAATTTGCTTCAACCCTCACATTATTCTATTCCAAAACTATCCCCACCTAAAGCAGTTTGTCAAGCCTGCAATTGAAAGGTCAATTCAAGAATGGATACACCCCGTAGTTGAACGGTCTATAAAATATGCGCTGACCACTTGTGAACAAATAATCAGGAAAGATTTCGCTCTTGATCCCGATGAAGTTCGAATGCGCACTTGCGCTCATCACATGACGAGGAATCTCACCGCGGGTATGGCAATGATTACGTGCAGGGAGCAAATCATCAGTACCATTAGCACTAACTTGAAAGCTGCTTTTGTCACAGCGTTGATGCCTTCCACGCCTCAACAGGTACTATAACGTTTTAAAGATAGTGAGAAACTGTTATTTAGTTATACTATAATACCTTTACTAATATTGATGTATTTCAGAAGGAGATAGTGGATAGTGCTGCAGCAGTTCTCGCTACCGAAAACATGGAACTGGCTTGCGCTTTCATCCAAAAGACAGCCGTTGAAAAAGCTTTACCCGAACTCGACAAGAGACTTATGAACGACTACGAAATGAGAAAAATCGCTCGCCAGGAAGGCAGGCGATATTACGACCCGATTGTGTTAACATATCAGACAGAGAGAATCCCCGAACGCGTACGGTTGCGCGTAGGCGGGCCGACTGACATGCAAATTGCAGTTTACGAGGAGTTTGCTTGCAACATACCCGGCTTCATGCCCGTCCGTGACGCAGGCATGTTCATCCCCAAACAGCAGCAGGAGCAGATCCCGCAACTGACGTTCAGCCAGGTCATGAACCCGACCCAGGTTTACGGGACGGACGAAATGGGCACTCTTATTACTGCTGCTGAGGTCTTCTTAGCAAACTCAATAGGAGTTGCATCTCTGGCTGTTCAGTCTGCCAATATGCACTCTCTACTGGAGTGTCTTATTTTGGCAAGACGTAATCGGGACATTGTATCGGGATGCACTCTATTACAGAAGGTAATTTATTATGTTTATTATTGCATACTATATTAAATTTTATTTACTTGCTCATCTTTACTTACTATAAATAGTTAACAAGTTTGTAACCTCCACATACTTTTTTTTTTATAAACCAATATTCAGGTCACTGTTTTATTATCGTATTTGGAAACGCTTTATTATAATCAAGTTGACTGTTGTTACGGTAGGAAATGTGCTCTTTGAGGATAGGAAATTGTTTACTAGATAAGACAAGTAAGGCACCGGTCCCACCGCGAGCGAGTAAGCGATGATCTATCGGATATAGAAATGCGGGAGCGCTTAATCGCTTACTAGTCGTGGGACCTGTGCGTGTGTAAGTATTATCAAATTGGAATCAGAAGGAGAGTCCGAAGTACCTACTGTGGACACAACATTTACCAAGAGAAGAGTTGTTTATAGATGTAGTGAGTGATTTAATTTAATCTGTTGCCTGTAAGTCTGCCCTATAAATATATGAAATAATATGTCCTGGATTGACTTATACACTGTTGTGTCAACAGTACTTTAGAATCCCATTTTAACCCTTAATTTGGCAATGTATGTCACAATGAACATGGCCTTCGACCCACTTTTTGTATTTTTTTTAACAGAATTTTCTGCTCTATACAATGGCGAGGAGGCTAGAACGCAGGATTTTTTTTTAAATTTGCTAATATAAGGGTTAATCGCGGTTTGATAATACGGTGTTTTTGAATGACAGTTGTCTATAATTAACAGAGTTTTGTGTGGTGACAGTACGTGATAACAGTAACCGATGTTTCAGGCCGTGGAAGGTCTCCTGGACGGGCACATCGTGCAGCCGGGCGCGAGCAGCGACCACGTGGAGATGATGACCCGCTACCGCGACGTGCACCTACGCGTGCTGAAACTGCTGGAGGACGCGCGCGTCTACGGCCACGTGTGGACCACCAAGCAGATCACCTGCTGCCTCACCGAGTGCAGGGAGGAGCTCAAGTACAACCTCGAAGCGGTCGACTGTCTCATCAGAAACAACCTTATCAATTTACCACAGGTAATCTAGTTTTTTAATTTCATTATTGTTGTAGAATTGCTTCTGAGTACAAAAAATCGAGAGCATAGTTCCTTTAATTTGTACGTGGTGAAGTGAAGCATTAGCTTTTCCCATTGTGGATAAATTTAAATTGAGAATAAAAATGCTGTTTTGCTGTTACCTTAATTATACATTAAGGGTCCACGGAAAAAACATGTCCAATACTTCAAACAATCAGGGCTAATTCACACCTTATTCTGTTAAAAGTAAGGCGGTTTTTCCTTCTGTAATTTGAATTGACTAGACATGTTCTTTCCGTGGGTCCTTGACATATAAACATAGACGTTAAAAGTGAGCTCTAAAATGCCCCTCACTTTTCTAAAATCTACTCGTGATCCACCTCCAAACCTTCCCCCGGCGGCAAGGTGCCCATGGTACATGCGGCATACATCTCTTTTCTTAATTTATGCAAGATTTATGTTAAATTTTCCATTTCTATTGACTATAATCGTTTAAATATCAAAATATGGTAATGTTGTATTTTAATTTCAAATGCGTACTAACACTAAGAAGACTATCCCTTATAATAAATTCCAGTGGTATTTTAGCATATATTCATATGAACTTTTGATTACGCTATGTATCGGTAGTACGACATCGCTCTGGCGCACATGATGGACAACGGCAACAACTACATGGCGGTCGCATTCTCCATGCAACTCGTCCAGCTATACCTAGTGGACGACAGGAACAACCTGTACGCCAACGAGTCGGACCTGTACCACACGACGGAGACGTTGGTGCGCATCATGTCGCACTCGCGCCAGCCTCCGCCTGAGGGGCTCGGCAGCCTCATTGAGATGATTCGGGTCAATCAGGACCCCAGCGCGTACCTCGGCGAACGCTCCCCGCTTGGACCGACCGCTCACATTCACGCCGGCATTTTACAAGTACGGGTACGTATCGACTAAACCGGAAACAAATTGTGCAATTTATTGTAGAACTACAATTAAACTGTTATTAAATTATGATAAATATTCTAGGCACGAGACTACGACGATCCTCCGGGCCTGCTTGAGAAAACTGAGAATCTTCTCCGAGAGTGGAGAAACGTTCTTCTTAGCCCCCTAACTGAAATAGAGATTGCACAGAATTTCAATCTATATGTTCACCGAATGAACATGAACGGAATATTGAAATCGGACGATATGATAACTCGATTCTTCCGAATCGCTACGCAGATGTGCATTGAAAACGTACATCAACAAATTAACGATGAACGAGTAAACCCACCGCCGTCGCCTCCCAAGCGGGAGAAGTATTATTCAATGTGTGATTCCTTCATCAAACTTGTGTCACTACTCATCAAGAACACTGCGGATGGAGGCAATCCAACACCCAAACTAAATTTATTAAATAAGGTGTGTATACTTTACTTTCCGTTTGGTCCCACTCACATAAAAGATTATGCGCAAATGCCTACTGTTTGAATTCTTTCTCCTCCATATTCCATTTAATGTATGTGCATAATGTTCTTATCTATATTTTTAGATCCTAGGCATTATTGCCGGCTGTTTACTGCAAGACCACGACGAGCATGGAACGAATTTCCAGCAGCTGCCCTACCACCGGCTCCTGCTGATCTTATTCCTCGACATGAACATGGCCGAACCAGTACTAGAATCCATGAACTTCCAGGTAAGAAGCGGCTTGCAAAAAGGCTTATAATGTTTTTCAGATAGGGTGGGCACTCTATTGCCGATAACCTATTTTTGGTTTGAGACACATATTATTTAATCACGATTTTATTTTGCAACAAACATGAATTAATTGTTCGTATACGTTTTTTTTATTTAGCCATGTAACATATAAGACTTTGAATTAACACGTTCGACGCCGGTGACACACATATGTGACCGAATAACTGTACTCCTATGCCAGTGACACACATACGTGATCAAAGTAATCTTATTCTTATGCCACTAGCATTAATCAAGTTCTCACTCCTATGCCAGTGGCATCGAAATACGAACGTTTTTGACACAGTGCTGTGTCACCGGCATAGGAGTACAATCTTTTCGGTCACACATGCGTGTCACTGGCATAGGATTTCTATCAGATAATTTCGATCGGCATAGTATAAGCACTTAATGAAACAGTACCGGAGGCGAACGTGTTAAATAAAAACAGAGTGTCACTGCTTTGGGATGGGAACAGATTTGACACACATCATTTCCTCATATCATATTATACCTTATTATTTACCATACTTCATAATTTGAAACAGGTTCTAACTGCGTTCTGCCACACGCTGCGTATCATCCGGCCCAGCGTCGTCCCTGGCTTCTGCTACGCCTGGCTCGAGATGGTCGCTCACCGCGCGTTCATCAACAGAGTATTAGCTGTCACTCCTCAGCAGAAGGTGAAGATTCCTTGTGCAACATACAATTTATTATTACTGCATAGCGTTGAAAATGTCGGAAAAAAACAAAATGTTTTTTTCGGAAATGTATGAAAACTTCGATTTTTTCCGTTTTATTCGGTTTTTTTCAGAAACAATCAATGTCACTGTCACTGTTACTCCTTGCCATCTGTTTCAATTGACTTTTCCTCTGTGACATCGCGTTCTCCTGGTATAAGTGAAAATTAGACCTAATTTTCATTGGTTTAGAGTGGAAAATTAAAGTGGAAATTTTCATTGTTTTTTTCGAAAAATTCAGGAAAAAAACCAGCTGTTTGGAAAGAAACGGGATTTAATCCGGAATTTTTCAACGCTATTACTGCACACTTTTATATCATGTGTCAGGTTCTTATCACACTAAGGGCTGATTTTTCAATCCTCAGTTAAAAGTAACCGTTAGTTAAAATAATTACCATCCTTATCTCAGGTCATCAATAAAAAAGGATAGAGCTAACATTAATTTGACAGATACTGTTAACTGGGAAATCAGTACTAAAAATATGTATCTGCATAAGTTAACCTTGGTTGTTATCTAACGTAAAATAATTTCAGGGCTGGGGAATGTATTCCACGCTTCTGATCGACCTGTTCAAGTTCCTGGATCCCTTCCTACGCAACACCGAGCTCGCCGCTCCGGTCATGATGCTGTACAAGGGCACCCTCAAGGTCCTCCTCGTACTGCTCCATGACTTCCCAGAGTTACTGAGCGATTACCATTACGGGTGCTGTGATGAGATAACACCGAATTGCATACAGATGAGATATCTTATCCTGTCTGCTTTCCCCCGGAACATGAGGCTACCTGATCCGTTCACTCCGAACTTGAAGGTGGATTTGCTCGCGGAGATCACTTTGCCGCCCCGCGCGGTCATCAATTATGCGACTATGATTCCCAATTCGCAGTTCAAGAAAGATTTGGATGCGTACTTGAAGGCGCGAGCACCTGTCACGTTCTTGTCGGAACTTAGAGGCAACATGCAGGTATGATTTATTCTGTATACCCAAATAACATTGTAATTTTAAATAGCACTTTTGATTCTTTTTTTATTAAATTTAATATATCACGTTGAGTAATTGGTGAAATGTGAGATTAAAAATTTTGTTACTCCCTTTTGGCACTTACCCAGATCATATTTACGAACACATATTCTTTTGTGAGTTCTCAATTAAATCATAGCATACAAGAAGTTAATGTACGTAACCTTTAAGCACACCTCGGACAATAACATGTATGAAACAAACGCGTTGGTACTCTAACAGTCAACTGGTTTACCCGTGTAAGTGAGATTAAGACATGCCAAGGTAACTTTGCGGTCATCGGAGCGGAGTGGCCGCATGGTAGGAGATAGTGTGTCCATACTGTACGTTAGTACTATTTATTACTGTGCTTTAAGCATAGACATGATGATATAGTTAGTATTGGTCGTAGGTTGTGAACGAACCCGGTCGCCGCTACAATAGCCAGCTCATGAACGCCGTGGTGCTGTACGTGGGCACGCAAGCCATCGCGCACATCCGCTCCAAGGGCCAGACGCCGAACATGTCCACTATCGCGCATTCCGCGCACATGGATATTTTCCAAAATTTCACTGTTGACTTCGATTACGAAGGAAGGTAAGTGATCCTGAACATACTACCGTCAAATACTGAAATGAAATCGAACACAGGGAAGAATATGAATAATGTATATTAATATCTTATTTAGTATCTGCAATGGAAGACAAAACGTTTGGTAATTGAAAGATTAGAGACGTTAATCTATGTTAATCTTTGTGGCGATACAGTATAAAATTTATTCTATGTTCAGATATTGAAAATAAGTAGCCAAATATCCCATTTTTATAATATGCCATTTTTGTTTCAGATACTTGTTCCTCAACGCAATTGCAAATCAACTCCGGTATCCTAACAGTCACACACACTACTTCAGTTGCTGCCTTCTGTATCTCTTCGCCGAGGCGAACTCCGAAGCGGTGCAAGAACAAATAACTAGAATGTTGCTTGAGAGGCTCATAGTCAACCGGCCGCACCCATGGGGTCTCCTTATCACGTTTATAGAACTGATTAAAAACCCAATTTACAAGTTCTGGTCACACGAATTTGTCCACTGCGCCCCAGAGATAGAAAAGTAAGTGGCTTTCTGCGAACCTTTTCACAGCTGATGTCGATGCCGCTGTATATTTTGCTCAGTATAGACCTGTACCTTGCGACCCTCCGATATTTTTTGTCAGATTTGTTAAGAAAGTATTTGTTACGGTAAATTATAATAGCTGTAATCGTGAAATATTATTATTTAATACTTAATTTTCGTGGACACATGGGTCACGTAGATGTACCACACCATCGAGAAAAACTATTTCTATCTTTCAGTGGTCTATTGGTCTCTATAAACTAGTGCCTTCATTACATTAGCACTCCCATAGAAAGTACTTCGATTAAAGCGACGTAATTACGTTGCTTCGTTTGCCGTCCAATAGAAGTTGGATGTTATTCTTGGGATCCATAATTGTTACTCAGAAGCAATACATATATTGAAATGATATAAAATATCAGAAAAGCTCCAGTTTAAATGAAATAAGACATCTACATACTGATTTTTTAATAAAGCTATGCATCCATAGCCGTAAGCCGTAGTAATGCCGTTAATTAAGGGTTAAAAGTATTCCATAGTTATTCTCGTAACGTGTTACAGGCTATTCGCATCAGTTGCGCGTTCGTGCATCGTTGACAAGACGGGCACCGCTGGCGGAGGGCAGGATATAGCCGAGTAGCCCCGCGCCAATTGGGAGTCGGTCCGACACAAGCACATCTTGCAAAGCTTGGTCGAGAAAGGTAACACAACGTCACTACTTTATAAATACTATCCACTCTGCACATCACCAGTCGTGTATACATAAGATGCATACCAACTGTTCAGTATATGCCATCAATCGGAAGGTTCAACAGTCTTTTTAATATCCTGCTACACCAATGGCTTTGCACAAACATGATATAGTTGACGAACATTTATGTTACTCGTATTTTGATTGTATGTATGTCATTGGCATAAGAGTAAGATTTTTTTGATCACAGACGTTGTGTCTCCAGTGTCAAACCAGTTAAAAATCTTCCAGTTCTTATAACTGTTTATTGTTTTTGGAATAATGCTTTTGATTTAAAAGAGATAATATATAAAACTAAAATATCAAAATGAAGAAGAATCGAGATTATTTACGTCAAGTACATTTAAGGCAAACCGGAGTTAAAAAAGTAATCGTTGATAACATTCATCAGATCAAATATAATTCGTCAACTATATCAGTTTGCAGGAAATCGTCCTCTAAAATGTATGAGCTACAGTGTCACGGGTTTATGTAAAGGATTTGTGCTTATATTCAACCTGGCTTTGTTGATTAGAGGACTTTTTATATAGATTTACG
>JALPQI010004034.1:0-16601 GCA_025490895.1 Thaumatotibia leucotreta | reverse complement strand
CGGTGTATAGGACAATTATCTTGCACAAACGACACCAACGGCAATTCTGCTTCTGGATACACATTTCGAACTGTAGGTAACATGGTCTCCTCCAACACTTCTACATAATGTTCACTATTTGCACGGCTAGGTATTCTGACAAGTTCTCCCGGACCAGCTGCACTCATCCAACCCCACATGTTCACTGTGATACGCCCCGATTCCATGTTGGGCACGACATGATCGTTGTCGTATCGCGTATTATTTCGACGCCACAAGCTCAGGCGTCCGTGTTGACTGGATTTAAAAGTCTTCTCGTCAGTGAAGACGACACTAGTCCAGTCGTCAAGAAGATGGTCCCGAGCAAACTGTAACCTTGCCGTTTTGTGAGCATCCGTCAGCAAAGGTTTGATGGCATGTCTGCGGTGATGGATGCCTTCCTCATGAAGCACACGACGAACCGTAAGCGGACTTGTGCCAAACAAACCGGCGTAGTGTCTTGTGGGCCTAAATCCGTCTTCCTCATATTCCCGCACCATCAACTGACGTTGCTGTGTGTCAATGAGGCGTGGTCTTCCAGTTTTATGCCGGTGGGACAAAGACCCTTCTCCTTGGTATCGATCTACCCATAAAGAAACAGTTTTCCTCTGAAACAATTGTCTCTGAAAAAATATAATATAATTATTATTAAATTATAATGCAAACATTTTAATACCGAAAAGAAGTAAATTAAACTACTTACGTTGACACCTGTTTCTCTAGCAATCTCTGATTTATTTTTGCCTTCCTTATGCAAGGCAATTATTTGCGATCTGGTTATCATATCAATATTGCACGAAGAACTCATTCTTATAATCAGCTAGTAACGGTAATACACTTTCAATCGTATACGGTAGCAGACAAAGGAACATGCGATGAATCTTTTATTAAGAAAAAAATCTGCACTAGTATGGTATTTAGAAAACTTAAACTTACCCTCTTACGTTTTTATAGTATACATTTTTATCAATATATTAAAAACGTTGATATGCCATTCTAACGTTAGTCTTATGGTAATAAAACTGTAATTCCCTTAGCATATTTTACGGATAATATACCAAGGTTTCAACTGACGTTATATTTCGGCGGCTTTACTAATAACACTTTGGTTCAGTGGTTTGCACATACGGCTTCTAAACTAGAGTGCCCAGGTTCGTATCCCACGAATATTAAACTAATTTGTGTTTTTTTAAATCTTGGCCAAAAAGGGCTTTCCGGTTACGCTACGCTCCGGTGGGTGAAAATTCACAGGATGTTTGAACAGATTTAATAATGTCTCAATAATGACAATAAAAAAAAAAACAAAAAGTATCCTAAAAAAAAGATAAGTCAGTAAGTAGAAAAGAATAAGTCTCGTCAGAATACTCGAGGAGAGTTATAAATAAAGTTTAAATCTGTGTGCACAATTTTTTTTAGTTTTTTGACTATCAACGCCATCTAGGGACAGCTAACATTACTACTAAGATTTCCTTTACATATGTAATAGCCTTGTTACATCAATCCCACAAAGGTGGCGCTCAAATTAGCTTCAAACGATAGTTTTGTTCGATTGCCCAGGCTCTTTTGAACGCTATAGTACGTATATGTATTTAATATTTTGATTATATGTGTATTGGATGTATGAGTTTATGTTAGTTCGTATAATAACAGTTAAGTTTTTGGTATTACTCAAATATATTCTCCACTGTACACGGTATGTTTGCCTATCTTTTGCTTCATATAGACGACTCTTTTGCTCAAAGGTTAACTGGAAGAGATCCCTTACAGGGATAAGTTCGCTTTTGTACCTGTCAAATTCTTTGTAAAAATGTGTATTTTTGCCTGTGTTTTGTGTACAATAAAGAATTTACATACATACATACATACTTTTGCGAAGTTTCGGATCAAATAGTTAAACTAATCTTATTTCGCCATACAAACTTTGGACCCCCATTTCAACCCCTTAGAAGGTGAATTTTGTAAAGTCCTTTCTTAGTGCTCGTCTACACCATAAAAGGAACCTACGTGCCAAATTTGGAGTCTATAGGACCAGGGGTTTAGGCTGTGCGTGCATCTTTATAAGGGAGCTTCTTCTTTTATATATATAGATTTAAGTTCACTTTGCATGTTTAAAAATCTTGCAACGAAGAATTTAAACAGTTGGGTAGACCAATTGAGCCGAAAATTGGTACACTTACGTAAGTTGGATGACAATACATTAATATGGTAACTTGGAACTGATCTGGTAGCTGATGGTGGTCCCGTTTTATCCATTTATCCACTCACTCGCTTCTGGCGGCTAGAGTTACCAACTTTGCGCACCCATGAACTGACACTGGTAACTAGAGGAACCAAGCGGAGTACGCGCGCATTTTCGTTTGTAATATATAAAGGGCTACACAGATATGGTATAAATTGCAATAAAAATACGGACTACCAACATAGCAATATTTAAAAAGTGTTTAAGTGTAGTGGAAACAAGTAAAATATTATTATCTGGGTTATTTTCCGAAGTGGCGCTAAAGAAAAAGTTGTGAAAAGATTGCGGAGCGTACGAAAATGTCGTGAGTATTAAAATTTATGTATTTCTACTTGTATTATACATCAAAATACTCAGTGTTTATTGTTTTATTAGGGAACAAATATATTTTAGACATATTTGCTATAAATAAACAAAAAATCGCATTTGCAATCAATAACTCGGTAGATTTTTGAGGTAGTTCGTAATTAAATGTCTCACATTTCTCTTATATACAATTATTTTTGACATTGCTTTTAGTAATTAAATAGCGTATAGGTGAAAAACTTAAGAAAGTCACCTGTTGTACGTGTGAGTGACGTATTCGAATAGAGAACACATATTTGAAATTAGTAACACAAACAAAACAAATGCCTATTCGAACACGTCACTCACACATACAACAGGTGACTTTATTAAGTTTTTCACCTATAACTATTAAGCTTCAAGAAATGGTGAAATGTTTATATGAACTCTCTTATGATAAACAGGATTACCGAATAAAACAAGAGTCAGTAAACAGTTAATGCCTACTAACTAGAATGACGGCTCCACGGCGGCCAAAATTCCGCGAAATCTGCGATGGTTTTGCGGAAGCAAATAAGGCATGGTACACACGGACCATAACTCAAAGAATTATTAAAAAGTTTTTATCGTCCTTATTTTATTAATGTTTTGTTTTCACTTAGATATTATTATTTTATAGCTATTTTTCGTGTTTATTATTTTTGTACTATGCGTATATACAGGGTGGAAATTCTTTTTGGGTCAATGAGTTACTAGATCCAGAGTAGCTACGCGAAAATGGTCTTAGAAAACCTTACCTCGATTTTAAATTAATGAAGATTGGTGTTTACATATTTTGGGAAAAACATACAGGGTGCGAGAAAATGGTTATTTTTGACAAACTTTTTTTTTAAGCCAATCGATCCTGTTTCTGTTTAGGATCAAAAGCTTGTATGGAAAATTCGAAATGGGAAGGCCGCAAATCAAGAATTAAAATTCCCATACAAACTGAATAAAAAAAAAAAACCATGAGTATTTTTTTTAATACTAATTGATTCCATTCCTATTCAGTACCAATAGTTTCCTAGGGGTCAACTTATGGCAATGTACAAAAAAGCTAAAATTTCAGAAAACAGTTTTCATACATACTATGGGAATAAAATGAAATTTTAATTTTGATTATTACTGTTTAAATAATGTTGCTAATGTTTTCATACAGTATTATTATCATTTAGTACAGGAGAACTAATTCATCATCATCATCATATCAGCCGAAAGACGTCCACTGTTGAACATAGGCCTCCCCCAAAGATTGCCACAATGACCGGTCCTGCGCCACCCGCATCCAGCGGACTCCTGCGACCTTCACCAGGTCATCGGTCCACCTTGTGGGGGGCCTACCCACGCTACGCCTTCCGGTACGTGGCCGCCACTCAAGAACCTTCCCGCCCCAACGGCCATCGGTTCTACGCGCAATGTGCCCCGCCCACTGCCACTTCAGTTTAGCGATTCGGAGAGCTATTTCGGTTACTTTGGTTCTGCTGCGGATGGTCTCATTTTTAATCCGATCACGCAGAGAGACTCCTAGCATAGCCCTCTCCATTGCCCTTTGGGTGACTTTGAGCCTTCTTATGAGACCCATTGTAAGCGGCCACGTTTCAGTACCGTATGTCATCACTGGCAACACACACTGATTAAAGACTTTCGTCTTCAAACACTGCGGAATATTGGACGAAAATATGTGTCGTAGCTTCCCGAACGCTGCCCAACCGAGTCGGATTCGACGATTGACCTCTTTCTCGAAGTTGGACCTACCTGACTGAATAGTTTGCCCTAGGTATATATATTCGTCTACAACTTCTAGTGTAAAGTCTCCGATTATTACGGGAGTTGGTGCTACAGAACTAATTAGTGTGTCAGATAATGTACCAATTAAAGTTTCCCTTTTTTCCCATAGTAAATGTATGAAAACAGTTTTTTTTTTTTTAATTTTTGGATTTTTTGTATATTGCTGGAATGGAAGTTGACTCCTAGGAAACTATTGATACTGGAAAGGAATGGGATCGATCGGCATAAATTTACATATAATTTCCATACGGATATTTTAATACAATTAGTATGGGATTTTCAATTCTTAATTTGCGTCTCTTCTAGCCGAAAAATTTTTTTAGTCCTATTCAAGTTTTTGATCCTATACAGAAACAGGATCAAAAGACATCAAAGAAAGTTTGAAAAAAAAACGGCCATTTTCTCGCAACGTGTATTTTTTTTTCAAAATCTGTAAACTTAATTTTCATTAATTTGAAATCGAGGGAAGGTCTTCTACAATCATTTTCGCGTAGCTACTCTGTATCTGGTAGCTGCCCACACTGATACAAAAATAATTTCCACTCTGTATGTAAAGTAATAAGTTAGCGACCATGCTTATTAGGAGATTGTTTTTTTTTTAATAATTTCTGCTCAATTTATTAGCAAAAAAAAATATTGTCTGTTTTTTCTAGTCTTTTGTGCTTATTGCATAGTTTTATTGAGTATTATAAATTTTAGAAAAAAAGAAAGCGGACGAGTTCGCGGGCGTAAAAATGTAACTGAAGAGCTACTTTCACCGGCCCCACCCCAACCTGTACCAGCTACTCCTGTTCCTGGACCGAGCACTAGGTGAATTTGGTCTGTATATTTTCTTGTGTGAATAATCAAATCACATTGACTTTTATTTATTTTATATGTCATAATAGCTTTGCTTTGTTGCAGGACATAATTATGAAGAAAAATAGGAACTCTGCGTCTCACTCTTTTCTAGACAAAAAAAAAAGAGTGAATTTGAGAACGGAGGCCAGAAATTTGTACGAGGGCAAGAGGACAAAACAATCGAAGCACTTGTTGTTGCTCGATGCCCCACCACATACTAATGAGGTTCTTAATTTACTTTTAATGGAAAAGGGAAGTCTAATAAGCTCCCATTACTGATTTTGTACGAATTTCTCGGTTCCGTACATAAGAATTGAAAGCTCCTGAAGCATGCCTAGTTGAGAAGCAAGCAATATTATTGTAATTTTTCTCATATTTTTCAATTTTGTTTTCAGGAAGTAGTCTCCAACGACATCTAAATGTAGGCTAGGCTTGGAATGCCTCAAACGCCTCCAGCTCGGAAACTGAAAACATGCCTAGTTCAATATGTATGACTTGGTTAAATAAAGTACATAATTCTGACATAAATCCTTGTTTTCTTTCACGCATAGTCATTCATTAAACGTTATGTCTTCCAATTCCAATGAGGGTTTTTGACATTTTTTCTGCCACCAGGCGGCGCTAGAGTAGGCGTCTGGTCCACACAGCTGTCAGATTCATACTATTCATAGGCACCTGGACATAAAATATTGAAATTCTATTTTATTTGGAAGAGTATTGATTTTGTAATGGATTACGACTAATACACGGTCGTCGAACTGAAGACTGAGCGCGAACAGGCGCGCAAAGTCACTGGTATTAAAAATAATTATTATAACTTTGTTAATTTCATGGGAATTGACTTTGAACATTTTTTTTTATTTATTTTAGAAAACAATATTCCTAAAGTAATGGTTTTTAGAATAACTAAACCTATAAATATTTTGAAAATTAAATGCGCGTATTAATTTTGACAATTCGTCAAAACTCAGTGCTGCCATCTCACCTCCCCATAGTGGCAGAAAAAGTATCAAAAACCCTCGTTGCAGAATATAATATTGTGTTGTAGCAATGAAATACTTAGGCATGACAATGAAATATATTTCTATGAACATGCCATACCCGATAACTAAAATAAAGAAAAAAACATAAATTAACAATTATAGTGCAAAATAAAGTATTATTATTACTACCTACTGTGGCCTAGTACCACAGGCGATGACATAATATACAATCATGCTTGAATTATAATATAAATGCATACCTACTTATAGGAACCACCCATAACTCAGGAACTACATAAAATATTCGTGATAAATACAAAAATAATATTCTCTACCATTATAAATATTTACAGTATGTGCAATAGCAATTTTGGATTCGTTTGTATTTATATAAGATTATTAGGTGCAGTTTGTCCACTCTAGAAACGTCTTGTTTTTAATGAACGTTAACATAATAATAAAGGGTTATCAATTCAAATGGGTCAGTATGGAGGTTTTGAAAACCATAGCAGATAGCGAAATCTTTTCTTAGGAACCATGAGATCGATTTTAGTGGAAAGAAAAACTGCATTCATACACTTACAAAAATACGTGTACTCGGCTCAGGATTCGAACCTACACTTTTTAAAAATAATATTTCGTTATTTTGATTTGGGTATCGGTTGTGTTGCTCTGAAATAGTAAATGTCACTAAGAAACATGATAAAAAACTCCAAAAATCCATGAATACTTAGATTGAGTTTCCAAGCTAGATCGATTTTCCGTCCCCAGAAACCCCTTTAATCGCCGAAATTAAAATTTAAGAATGGCTAGCTTAAAGGTATAATGGGCATTTTCATTTCTAGGGACACCCAATCAGCGTGAGATTAAAAAAAAGCTTAACTTCAGTCAGGTTTGTAACGACAATTAAGTACAAACTCTTCATTAGCTTCAAAAATTAACACCAACATTTGACCACCAACCTTCTTCAAAAGCTTAAAAAATTAACACCAACATTTTTGTTTTTATCGATATTAAATGCTTAGTCGTCGTTACAAACCTGACTGCAGTTAGGCTTTTTTTAATCTAACGCTAATTGGGTGTCCCTAAAAGTGAAAATGCCCTTATTACACCTTTAAAAGACCAATTATTGAGTTAAGGTACGTATATAAATACCTAGTTGTATTAGTATTAGTACATATTTATTTGCGATCTCGGAAACTGCTCAATGATTTGAACAAAAAATAGAATATAGGGGTTTTATTGGATGAAAAATTGTCCTGGTCTCGTCTCATCTCTGAGAAAACGTGAGTTTTCAATTTCATATATTATCCGAGTTTTGCTTGGTGGACCATTTTATAATAATTTTGAGCTTTTTAATATCATTACTAACATTATTAACAACTTATCTACAACACATTAAATATAAAACATTAATAAGTTATATTTTTGTTCAGTTCAACAAAGTCAACATTAATATATTATATTATTGTCTTGAAGCAGCGCGCTCGCGTAAATACTTGTGTGTTCTCGGCCTAATAGCCTATGAACATGGCGGGCCGGCGAGCAGGCCAGTGCCGCCATCTTGTTTTTTTTCTCAGTTGACTTTCTAGGCGCGACTTTGTATGTTTGTTTACATTTAAATTATTTAAATTTGTTGATATAATTATCAGTAATTGCTTATTATGTACCGGTTATTGTGTATTGCATACTGTGACGCGTTCATAAAACGTGGTAGTGTTGTTTTAAGTTATTTTATGTGCTTGTGATCTTGTTTACAAATTCGGTTGTCTTCCGTGAACTGGCAGGGTACGTAAATACGTTGTTATTTTGCTATTATTTCTGCAATTACGGACTCAAATGTATAAAATAAGGTTTTAATAGAATGCCTGTTAGTGTTTTATCCTATTTATGACTATATTTTGAGTAAATAAATCTCCAAATGACCAATAACATCTCTATTTAACTGACGGTTTTATATCGCATATTTGTTCTGACTTAAGCCTGCAATCAAATAAGTTTTTCTCAACATCTTTGTAAGAAGCTTCTTTAATTGTTTGGTATTATCCAAAAGACAATGTAATATTCTTTCAAATGAATCCAAAAAACATATACCTTATCGCTTTAGATCTTTTTTAAAAAATCGTTTACTGCAGAAAGTTGGTACAAAATTTGTATGCGTCTAATTTGCGTGCGTTTATTCATTACTTTTATTACAAAAGCTAGATTAATGGCGATATAACTTGATGACTTGTTTAATGTTTTTTACAGTGTTAAAACAATTATCGTAATTGCTTTAGTACAAGCAAAGTTATCCAACTTTAAATCGAACATGATTTCGCGCCATTCCGACGACAAACTGTCAAAGCAATCTGGGTGACGTTTTCTTAATTTCGAAATCGAGTGAGTGGCGTACTACGCGTCAGTTTCGCACTTGTATACTTGTTAGACCGTGACGCGGTACCATCATACTTAAGTCTACTGATGGTGGAGTTGGAACCACACACTTGTGCCCGTTAACCAATTGAGCTGAAATTTGGTATGCTTTCGTAACTTTGGTGGCAAATTTATAATAAGGTCGGTACCATAGAGCTGATCTGATGAGGAGTTGGAAAGTATCCAAAGGAACATTTGTTCCCGTGGACCAACTGAGCTGAAATTGAGTATGCATTCGTAACTTTAGTGGCAAATTTGAAATAAGGTAGGTGCCATATAGCTGATCTGATGAGGAGTTGGAAGGTATCCATAGGAACACTTGTTCCCGTAGACTAATTGAGCTGAAATTTGGTATGCTTTCGTAACTTTGGTGGCAAATTTAAAACAAGGTATCATAGAGCTGACCTCAGAAGGAGTTGGAAAGTATTCATAGCAACACTTGCTCCTGTGGATCAATTGAGCAGAAATGTTGTATGCTTCCGTAACTTTCGTGACAATACTATAATATGTAAATATTGGTTAAATCTGCTTAGATCTAAGCAGATTTCAACGTTTGTGTCAATTTTATAATTATAAACATGCCTTCTTTTAGACCGACTAAACAAGCGAATCGGAGGGCCGTAGGCCCAGCGCTATATGATACATAATGGAATAACGTAACATGCATGTTTTAATAAACTACGAAGGCCGAAGGCCGAAAGCCCGGAGCGTCCCTTCTTGGCGCGCTCGCCTGCGAAATCTAAAGCAGAGCTGAACTAAACCCAGCGCTCCCAAGCTACGCGATGGAAGAATGTCACTCTAAAACGAATCGGAGGACCACTGGCCCGACGATTCCCAGAGGCGCTACAGCTCGCGAGGCCGAAGGCCGAGCTGTCAGAGCCCAGCGCTTTCGTGCCATACAATGGAATAGTGTAACATGAAAACGAAACTGATGGCCATAGGCCACCTGCGAAGGCTGAAGGCCGAGCTTTGCACAGGGCCGAAGGCCCGGAGCATCCAAAGATATTAATATAAGTTAGCGATTAGCCTTTCTCAAATGCATCGGTCATCGATGATGCCTTCCTAGTACTGACAGAAACAGATGCTCGAAATATAACATTTTCGGTAAACCATTCCATTAGTTCGAATGATCTTCGGGAATGCGATCGAACGACAATGGTATTCCTAGATATAATATAGAACCCATATCAGTGCAGTTCCAGATCAAATTCAGTCACGGCACAGCGGAACGAAGAACGTTACCTGTGGTAGTATGCGGGGCGTCAACAGTTCATAAGATGCAGGGAAGTACAGTCGAACATGCCGTGGTTTATTTAGGTTCGAAATTCTTCGCTACTGGACAAGCATAACTAAGAAGCTCTGAGTAAGTAGAGCTCAGTCTTTAGAGTTTTTAGACGGTCTTAAAAAATTAGATTACACAAATTAACTGATAAGAGACCTTGCAACAATGAAGCGTTAATGGAAATGGATAGACTGAGGAAGACATTACAAGTAACGAACCACAAAAGGGTTGAGTTTAGCTGATCAATAGATGTGTCGTCAGTAAAAGTATGATTATATTATAATGTACTTATGTATAAACAAACATTATCCATGAGCAGTTTATTTATATTCTATCCAAATCGAAAGCTTGTCGCACATTTTTTTTAGCTTGACTGCGACAATATTTTAATTTGGAAAAAATTAAAATAAACTACTAATGGATAATGTTTGTTTATACTAGTTATACATACTAGCTGCATATATATATATATATATATATATATATATATATCATATCATACTTTTGCTGAAGACACATCTATTGATCAGCTGAACTCAACCCTTTTGTGGTTCGTTAGGTACTGGTAAGGTTTAAAAAACTGTGGATTTTAAGATTGGCATGGTTTATTTAATTCTTTTTGGTTTATTATAAAAGCTTGTGTTTAAAAACATTTTTTTAGTACAGATGGTGATGACTTTTTTAGGCTCTAGTGCGAGAAGTGGGTCATTTTACGTGAGGTCCAAAACTTCGGAGGGCCATCTGTAAGTACTAAAAAACGTCGTGCGAAACGTGCGAAAACATCGTCACTCATCATCGTCTTCTAAGAAATCTGTAGGGTACCTAGCCAATAGCCATAATATTTTATTTCAATGAATAGGGTAAAAGGTTTAAAGGTTTGGGTAGGGAATCCTAAGAAGGAACTAAAATAATTTTTTACTTTTTAGTTCGGGTGAATTTTTGAAGCGGTTTTATTTTTATTTTAAAATATTTTATTTATGTTAAATTGATAATGGTACGGAACCCTTCGCGCGCGAGTTTGACTCGCACTTGACCGGTTTTCTCTAACATAGCTCGGGGTAGTCGTTAATCTACTTGTTTATTGTATTTATTTGCATCATATTTGAAATATTCATAAATATCCATAATTAAGCAAATATAATTTTTTTTTATATGGCTAGTTCCATGTCAATATCTGTTACTGCGATGACTTGTCCGTTACACTGATACTAACTCCGCGGGGATAGAAAAACAGATCAGTGAGTTTTGTTTGAGACGGAGCAGTTTCTGTGATGTGAATCAATCTGCGTAACAATGTAAATTGTCACCCCTGAGTTTGCATGAACAAGCGGCCCGCTCTATTTAAAAAACGCATTAAAATTCGTTGCGTACTTTAATAGTACCTATTTTATGCAACCCTTGTTTAAGAGAGGTCAAAACAGGTGAGTGGTGTGGGTAACAATTTGAGACGAAGCCGAAAATTGTTATTAAAGACGCCACGAGCATTTTTTGACTCAGTTAAACAATGTTGCATACAATACTTTTTCTACGACCACACACTTATTTTCAAATAAAATTGTAAAGGACCCCGGACCAAAAGTATGGAAAATGTGGTTTCAGTCAAATCGTCTGAAATTTTGATATGTTATAGATTTAAGTGCCTTGAACAAAAAACTCTATGGGTGCTACCATAGGTATAGCTAAATTTGTGATATATGGCGCTACTTTTGGCCGCCACTGCGGCGGATACCTACCAGAAAACAACGAAGAAAAGATTAAATCTGCTATTTCGTTCAGAGAATCTATGAACAACATGCCGCTTGAGTTCAACAACGAGTCCCGTGTTTGTATTAATTGTGACCGATTGCTGAATACAGATTTGGAGGAATTACGTCGCGAAAGTTGTATAGTTTTAAACGTTTTGAGGCAGACTTCGACCCTTCGAGATGATGCTGGGATATAAAATATTAAATTCAATGGAAATGTCTGTTCTTGCGTTCAAATTCAATCGGGGATGGTTTTGTGGTACTTAAGTTGCAAATCATGCAAATATGGTTCGAAGTCTGCCTCAAAACATTTATGTAAAGCTGTACAACCTTCGCGACGTAATTCCTCCAACTTCGTATTCAGCAATCGGTCACAATTAATACACACACACACGGGACTCGTTGTTGAACTCAACCGGCATGTTGTTCATAGATTCTCTGAACGAAATAGCAGATTTAATTTTTTCTTCGTTGTTTTCTGGTAGGTATCCGCCGCAGTGCACGAAAAGCAACAGCATTGTTACATACGAAGCAATGTCCTCTAAAAGTAGCGCCATATATCACACATTTAGCTATATAGCTAAACGATAAGTCAATCACGTGCGTATGAAGTTGACATTGTAGTCGTTTTATGTCTTTAACTAACCATCATTATCACAAAAAAGGTTCAAACTCATGTCAATTGTTTAAATAAATAGACCCGAAGTAGAACTAAGTACTACTTTGTTATCTGGTACGAAATCGAGCACAACATGGAAAGGGACCCGGAAACCGTGGTAGCACCCATAGAGTTTTTTGTTCAGGGCACTTAAATCTATAACATTTCAGCAGAATTGACTAAAACCACATTTTCCATAGTTATGGTCCGGGATCCTTTGAAAAATATTCTTAGTCAAACACATTTATTAAACACATTAAAAAAGA
The DNA here is from genome assembly GCA_025490895.1 of Thaumatotibia leucotreta. NCBI lineage: Eukaryota > Metazoa > Arthropoda > Insecta > Lepidoptera > Tortricidae > Thaumatotibia > Thaumatotibia leucotreta. The sequence continues at coordinate 4,043 of JALPQI010004034.1, read as the reverse complement.
AAGCTCCTCTATGGTTTACGATTCATCAGAAGTGACATTTAAAAGTAGGTTGGCAGCTATGTATTTCATTAAATCTTGTATACACGAGGTGTCTTAAAATCCAAAAACGCACTGCGTGTATACCCGAATGTGTTTATAGGGAATAGACAATATAGACTTATCTTGACATCTGTAAGGTAGGGGCTTAAAGGTGTATTCACGACTCTGTAAATGACAAATAAAAGTACGGGAGTAGAAAAAAGATTTAAGCATTCATAGGGATGTAGGGACACTAGGGACAGAGAAAGCGACTTGAGTGATAAATCCAGCTTGAAATTAATACAATTTTATAACTCTTCACTCATAAATAATATTAATCAAAAATAACTGATACAGTTTCCAGTGCCCAAGAAAAAATCACGAAAGATCACGTTAGGGTAGGGGGGGTACAAGGAGACCTCACGTGTATTTTTCTAACATGAACAAACTAAGAAAAAATATGGAGCGGCATGAAAACCTATCGAGCTCAATAAATACGTACTCGATTGCAAGCGTTAAATTTAGTTGAATGAGAAAAATACACGTGAGACTGCAAGGGAAGGGGGTGGAGGGGGGGGGGTAGCCAAGAAACTCACCAAACATCACCAGGGGGGAGGGGTCAAAAAGTAAATAAACAATCATCACCAACAAACAAATATTTATGATAAAGACACAAAGAAATGCGCTCGCCGGGATTCGAACCCGGAATCTCCGGCTCCTTAGGCAGGGTCACTACCGCCGGGCTTACCGATCGTTTTATTACGCGTACACAATGATGTCGGCCCGAACTTCCTAATACTGGGATTTGAGGAGGTACGTGTTCGTGTGCCCTGTTGCAATACTCGCGGTGCAATAAGCGGAGTAACTAGGTCAGGAACGCTGGGGCGGGACGCTGGGGCGGGAGCCCGGGGGCGGGGAATCCGCGGTCGGGAAGCGGGAAAGCGAGCCGGCGCTACTGGTGTCCACTATCCACTACTTTTGGATTTGTAAATTGCGAGCTTCCGTCTCTGTCACACTAATGACTCCTTCATTGGAGTGACAGGACAAAATCCTCGATATTTACAGATTTCCAAGTTCGCGGTAGGCTTCAGGGCCTACTCGGAACGCCAAACATAGTTTTTGAGCATGTCTCCCTCACCCTGACGATGCCCTCTATGCACTTTTGTCACTGCAAGAAGCAGATAAAAATATTTTTGAAGTTTTCGATAGGTTTAAAGTACATAAAATACATTTTGGGGTCTGATGGTGCTCTTTGCCACCTTTTCGTAAAGTTGTTAAGCCAATTAATTATCCGAATGCTCTTTTGAAACAGATAAGAGTGCGAAATGTTTGTTTATTCGGTTTTGGCGATAATAATGGAGTTTTGGCGATTATTGGCCTTTAGAACTACCCTAAGAAGCCGGTTACTAAAGTTTTGTTGCTACTTAAAAATTGGAGAACAATGTGATAATTATGTTATTGAGTAATGTATATCTACCTTCGTAGCCTAGTTGGTAGTGACCCTGCCTACAAAGCTGGAGGTTCCGGGTTCGAATCTCGGCAACGGCATTACTTGTGTATTTATTTTTATTTATCACAAATATGTGTTCCTTCTTATGGCTTCATTACATAAATATATACCTATATTTAAAGTCGTCGCCTGGTAACCACAACACAAGCCTTAATCGAGCTTACCGTGGGACTAGGTCGATATGTGTAAGATGTCCCAAGGTAGTCATAGTTTATATGAAGTTTAAGTAATTGCCAATCCACTGCTGAATGCTATAGTAATATTTTAAAGGAAATTAACTGCTTACCTAGAGGTAAGACGTTTTGTAGGCGTCATAATTATGTTTGTCGTATGATCCTTCCTTGAATTTTTGAACTCTGTCCTTGTTTTGTTTCAATTTATTCCAAATTTCGGACATGTCCCGCAGACCCAAATAATTTGCCTTTGGAAACATTCTGCGTGACACGAACGAAGCCGATCTTTAAAATTATACTCATTTCGATCTGCAAACAAAAAATATATGATCACTAGCGATAAAACAACAATTGTATTATGTTTAATTGACTATTAGAGTGTTTCTATCATTTCGTGCAAATTGGGAGAATTTGGGAGATTTTTTTATTTTCATTTTTTTGTTGTGGCAATGGTAAGACTTACGAAAATGAAACATTAATCTATAATACATTTTCAATTGTACGCAAAATTGACCGATTTATGAACAAAAGATTTTTCCAAAAGAAATGGTAATGACGTATAGAATATGGGAATGAAAATGCGATGTTGGTAATGATAGGTCAAAAAAAGAAATAACGTAGTCGAAAGTTTAAGTTTGAATTTTGAGATCTTTTAATGAATAACTTGTTATATTTGGAATATACCTACTGAAAATGTAGTTTTGAATATTACTTGTTACTTTCAACAGTCAGGTGCATGATAAAAAACGAGAATGGTAATTAACATAAGATGGTGGCAAGAATTTAATACTGAAATTCATTACCATAATGTTTAGTTCATTACCATTCTCTTTAGTATGTTTACAGTAAATTACGGTAATGACAAGAATGGTAATGACTTTCCCTTACCTTTTGTAGATTAACTCTTTAAAAATAAATGCCATTTCAGGTCCATTCATTCACTAAGCATTCGAATAGAATATTCATTATTTAAGTATTCACAGTTCAATAAAACACCTCAAAATTAATATCAAAACAGAGCAAATGGTAATGAAAAAAAACTGTACCAAATCCAAAACTCCGCCGCGATATATTTTTTCATAAAAAAATGGCACACGTCCGTCTTGTTCACTGTTTACTAACCGACTGGGGATCGCGGACAGAGGGAACTTCGTATAGAATAACATTTGCAATGCCTACTGGCCAATTCCGTGGATGCAAACTATATATATGGTAATGAAATTATTTTCTTGACAAAAAGATTTTGCTGCAGTGGATTTAAATATTCAGTGTTAAAACTGTTAAATCACTAAACTTTCATTCCCTTATAAATACTTCATCTAAATTAAGTGGTTGAATCAAAGTAGTACATGTAATAGTTATGTAATTCGCTCAAAAATCTGTAAATCTAGGTTCTGACCGGTGATGGTAATGAGTTTTTAGCATGTTTATATTTTATTTATATATTTTATGTTGCAATAATAGAATTAATTTTAGATGCTAAGTATACCCATGAACCTCACGCAACATATAAAAAATATTTGAAATGAATTTAGGAGTTAGTTTATTTTTTATTTCAGCAAACATATGATTTGCACGAAATGATAGAAACACCCATTAAACCATGTTAATCTTCTTGTTCTACTGTAAAAATGCAACTAAACACGAGGTAAACAAACCCGGACATTACCACTCGAAACTCACTTTTTGAGTGAATCTTATTTACCGCACTTGGTTTGAATGTCTAAAACTTTTTTTTTGCCATCTTGGCCAATAGTTTCGCCATGTCCGTCTGTCCACGGCATAGCTCAGTGGCCGTTTGTACCAGAAGTCTGCAATTTGGTACAGGTATACATTTAATCATGCCAACAAAGTGTTGGAATAAAAAACATTTTTTTTCGGGTTCCTCCCCAACTGGTGAAGTGGGAATGATTTGTTTTATTTGCTGTAATGCTATAGTGAGGGGTATCATTGAATAGATCTCCTAAAAAGAATAAGGGTCTTGGATAAAGTTTTTTTTCTAAAGTTAATATTTTCGGAGGTAACCGCTCCAGAATAAAAAAAAATGATCCGTGGGTCTAACTTTTGAACCGAGGGTACAAAAAAATTAAAAAAAACATGAATAGTGATTTTATACAATACCTTAAAATAAAACTATTTTGAACACAATCGGCCCAGCCGTCTTCGAATAACTACGGAACCCTTCATTGAGCATGGCCCGACATGCTCTTGGCCGATTTTCTTTATGTGTAGCTATAAAGTTTAGTGATGACATAAAGGTTTAATGTTGCTAACCTAATAGTCGTGGTTACTAATGTAGTATTTTTGACCTTTTTTACGGAATTTGAACGAAATTACGACTA
>JALPQI010004032.1:0-13135 GCA_025490895.1 Thaumatotibia leucotreta | reverse complement strand
ATGTGGTCGAGCGGCCGGAGCCCGAGAACAATAGCGGCTACCGGTTATAAGAGATAAGGATGAGCCGGGCGAGCGTTAACTGCAAGTTTTAAGTGCAATTACAATTATGCGTTATAATTTTCGAGTGCGAGCATTCAAAAACTATTGTGCCTATAAGTGATTTTGGAGACGTTTTCGCTAGCTTATATTGCGCTTAATACTGTGAGTGAGTTGTAGTTACGAACTGAAAACTATAAACCGAGTTTTGAGACATTTTACTTGTGCATTAGTTAAAGTACCTAGTTACCTACACGAACTATTCTATACGGAGTATCGAGTGAGTCATCATGCCTACATTAGAAGAGCTAATTAGTTACCAAGAGGAGTTAATCTGCAATTTGAAAAGTTCGGGAGAAGAATTACAAAAAATCGCCTAAAGAGAGAATTAAACAGCCGTATTTAGAAACTAGGCTTGAAGTACTTGAGCAGCAATTTAAGGAATTTCAAAATGGACACAGGGCGATTATTTCCAACGCGTCGAAAGATAGGAAAGAAATATATTTTACTCAGAGAAAGTACGAGGAGTTTGAAGAGCTTTACGTTCAATACAAGACGATGTTACGTGAAGCTTTAAAATCATTTGTACAGTCAAGTGCACAATCGCCTATTCGTGACATGGCCGTGACTGGCGAAAATGCTACCTGTTGTGATGTAAAACTACCTCGTATCGTTTTACCTACTTATAGTGGTAAATATGAAGAATGGCAAACGTTTTATGGTATGTTTTCTTCACTAATTCATACCAACAAAAATATAACGGCGGTTCAAAAAATGCATTATTTAAAGAGCAGTTTGTCAGGAGAAGCATTGAGTTTATTAAGTAATTTTTCGACTACCGATGCAAATTATGAGGACGCTTGGAAACAATTAGTTCGACGTTATGATAATAAGAGATATAACTGTAATGCGGTTATGAAGAATTTATTTTCGATCAAGAAAATATACGGGGAGTCTACTACCGCTGTGAGACATTTATTGGACACCACGTCAACATGTTTGAAGTCGTTGCAGAATATGGGCATTAGTACGAGTTCTTGGGATGCTATTATCGTGTTTTTGGTTGTGTCTAAATTAGACACTGAATCAATTAAGCAGTGGGAACAGCACTTAAACATGCTGGGCGATGACTTACCTACCTGGGAGCAATTACGCGAGTTTTTGGAGTACAGATTCAGGTCATTAGAGATGATTGACACCAACACGTCCCGCCCGGTACAGTCAGCTAAGCCTGTGGTTAAAGCTAAAACATTTCACATGGCTATCGAGAATAAAGTGAAGATGAGTGACGTCGAGTGTGCTAAATGTCATGAGACCCATCAGATTTATCACTGCAAACAATTTGGTTCTATGACGCCCAGAGAACGTCAAGATTTTGTGCAAAACAGCAGATTGTGTTTTAACTGTCTGATGCCCACACATTCAGCGATAAAGTGTCGACAGTCATCGAGTTGTCGTAAATGCGGTAAAAGACACCACACTTTGCTTCATTTCGAACGAGAGCTTAAGGAGACCAACCAGCAGGCGGGGCCGGCGAGCGAGGTTGCTGCGTCACCAGCGTCACCGAGTGTACCCCTACACGAGACACCGAGCACAGCACGAGGTGACACACATATTACAGCGGCGTTTTCGAGAGGTGCCCTTCAACCTAATAATGTGCTACTCGCGACGGCTAGAGTTAAGGTATTTAATTCTTCTGGTTGTAAACAAACTATTAGAGCTTTAATTGATCAAGGAAGCATGGCTTCTTTTATTACTGAGTCAACTGTACAATTACTAGGTCTTACACGTAAACCGGTCAGTGGTTTTGTGTCAGGTTTGGGGGATGGTCGTACTACGTTCAAATACACAGTTTCGCTTCGCGTGGAATCACGCCATAACCCAGCGAGTTTTATTGATGTATGTGCCTATGTGTTGCATTCTGTAACAACTTATCTTCCACTTAAGAAGCTTAGCGCGCCTGAGTGGTCAGACATTGGCGACTTACCGCTGGCAGATCCGTCGTATACCATACCAGGTAAGATTGACATTCTTCTAGGTGCTGACGTGTATGGAAAAATAATACTCGAGGGCCTGATCAAGCAATCAGAGGACAGCCTGGTGGCTCAGAATACTATTTTTGGTTGGATTTGGTCTGGACCAACAGTGAAAGGATCTGATTCTGACGTGAGTACTAAGTTTACTAGTATGCATGTTTATGTCGAGGAAGATGAGATGTTGAAAAGATTTTGGGAGATGGAGAACGAGCCTAATATGATTCAGAGAGAAATGACTAAGAGCGAGAAACAGTGTGAAGAGTTTTTTAACTTAACGACTACGAGAGATGACGAAGGGAGACTAGTAGTAAAACTACCATTCAAAACTGAGGATCCTAAGTGTCAATATGGCAATTCTAAGGAAATAGCTATCAAGAGATTAGAGATTTTAGAGAGAAAATTAATGAGAGAACCAAACCTTCGAGAAGAGTACAACAAGGTCATGAGAGAATAAATAAATAAATAAAAATAAAAAAGCCTTTTATTTCCTGCATAAAAATAAATAAAATTACAATTATCATGCTCTTCGTTCGCGACTTTATACAAAATTATTTTAATAACTGAATATACACTTTGATTTAATCAATAAAAATTAAAAATAAAAAAATATTTGGTTCATTTCATTCATATTAACTTAATTAACAAAGAAATATTATTTTTAATTATGATTGTAAAACTAAATCGATCCATAAATAAATAATAAAAAAACAATTATAATAAAGTAACATATAGAATTACTGTCCTGCGGGAACCCCTCAGTTGAGGGTAAAGGCCTCCTCCAAAGATAACCACTTGCTTCTGTCTTTGGCTAGTGTCATCCATCGCTTACCGGCCGTCTTTACGATGTCATCCGCCCATCTGGCTCGTGGTTTTCCTCGACGTCTTTTACCTGGAGGGCCTGGCCATGACGTGAGCAAGTTTGTCCAACGATCGTCACTCATGCGGGCTACGTGGCCTGCCCATCGCCACTTCATTTTTTTTGAATAAATAAGGGCGTCTATAACACCGGATGTCTCTCTTATGGTTGAATGACGAATTTTTTGAATTTTTCTGATTCTTAACATGCTTCTCTCCATACTGCGCTGACAAGAAGTTATTTTGTTTTTGATTCGGTGCGTGAATTTCCAAGTTTGGCAGCCGTAAGTGAGTGTTGGTAAAATACAGGTGTCCATTACTTTTTTTTTAATTTTAACTGGCATTTGACTTTTGAAAATTTCCTTTAGACTCCAATATTTCTTCCAAGATCCTTTTACTCTTCTGTCCACTTCTTGCTCATTATTTTCGTTGAAAAATGATACTTGTTTTCCAAGATAAATGTATGAGTCGACATATTCTAGTGCTATATTTTCTATGTTTATTGTATGTTTCAGTGAATTTGTCATTATTTTGGTTTTACTAAAATTTATTTCCAGGCCTGCGTCTCTACTTGATTTTTGTAGGGTTTCGATCATAAATTTCAGCTCTACACTATTCTCTGACAGCAAAACCAGGTCGTCAGCGAACCTTAGGTGACTGATGCGCTTTCCGTTTATATTTAAGCCGACTTTATTCCAGTTCAATTTACCTATGACCATTTCCAGTACCGCTGTAAAGATTCTGGGTGACAGGGGATCTCCCTGTCTTACCCCTCTTTTGATTGGAATTTGTGGGCCTGTAGACTCTAGCTTCACTCTACTTGTATTATTTTCATACAGATATTTAAGAATGCTTATGTACTTCATCTCTACATTTTGTGCTTTCAGGGCCTCCCATATTGATGTGTGAAGTATGGTATCAAAGGCTTTCAGGTAGTCTATAAAAGCTACGTAGAGCGGTCTTTGAAACTCTTGATATTTCTCTAAAAGTAACTCTATGGAGTGGATGTGGTCTGCTGTAGAGTAACCTTTTCGAAATCCGGCTTGCTCGACAGGTTGATGAGCTTCCAACGTAGGGCTAATTCTCTTCTCTATTACCGACGAGAACAACTTATAGAGCGAAGGAAGTAGGCTAATAGGTCGGTAATTCGATATGTCACTCGGGTCGCCCTTTTTATACAATAGTATAATGTCTGACTCTGACCATTGCCTAGGTGTAACACAGGTGTCCAGTATTTTATTGAAAAGAATGGTTAACGGTGTAGCGAGAAATGTACAAGCAATTTTAATTGTTTCGTTAGTTATTCTGTCCGGTCCTGGGCTTTTCTCTACTTTTAGCCGCTTTATTCCACTTACTATTTCGATCTCGTCCACTGGTTTCGGTTCCGTCGTGTTTTCATTTACTTCGAGTTCATAAGGAACGGTTTCGCGTTGTATTGGAGCATCGTATAATGTTTTATAAAATGAAGTGGCTATTCTAAGAACATCTTTTCTGCAATGTGACACCTCGTGCGGTCCGCGCAAGCCCTCTATCCAAGTTTTGTGAGACCGTAGCTCTTTATAAGCTCTTTTGAGGCTACCAGTTGACTCTAGGTATTTTATTATAACCCGTTGCCGGTGATCTTTGTAGTCCTGACGTAAGTATTTACTAATAAGCTTATATAGTGCTTTTAATTCGTTTTTCATTTCACGTGATTTGGGTTTGAGCTTTTGTAACTCTCTTCTTCGCTGGATTAGCCGTTTCGTGCGTTCAGATATAGCTCTACATAGAGTTTTGGTTGCATCACAAGTGTAGGCTGTATTTAGACTATTTTCAATGGCAGATATAATTTTGTTATAGTACTCTTGAACGCTGTCGGTTTCGTGTTGGAGACAGAGAAGCTCTTGGCAGTTATTCAGTGATTCTAGGTATTTTGAAATTTCTTCCTCGTTTTTCAGTGAGCTTTGCGAGTTGGCGGTGTAGTTTGTTCTGCTGCTTTTGATTTTTTTTAATTGAATAGAAGCTCTTACAACTCTATGGTCAGACGGAAACTGTAAATTGATGATTTGTATATCTCGAACGTTTCTATAGATATTCGTTAAAATATAATCAATCTCATTTTTTGTGATTCCATCTGGAGATCTCCAAGTCCATTTCTGTTTGTTTTTCTTCTTAAAAAATGTGTTCATAATGGAAATATTATTTTCGTGCGCGAACTGTACTAGTCTATCACCTCGTCTGTTACGTGTCCCATAGCCGAACTTTTTCATAATTGAACTGTCCACTGAAGTTGATTGACCGACTTTTGCGTTGAAGTCGCCCATAACTATAACTTTTTCATTTGATAATTTTAAAGCTCTATCAATTGTGTTATAAAATGACTCTATTTCTTCGTCGTCGGCCGCCTCCGTAGGTGCATAAACTTGAATACAGCTAATCTTGAAGTCGCCAATATCTATGTTTAATAGCGCTACTCGCTCTGAAAGTCCAATGAAGCTTTCAATGTTCCTTTTCAGATACTTTTTCACCAGGAATCCCACCCCATATAAGCCCGGTGTTTCGCCTTTACAGTATAATATTACGTCTTCGTATTCTTGTATAGTATTTCCTAAACGTCTTGTCTCTGATAGGCCGATTATATCAAATTTTATATTTTCCAATGCGTCCATTAGTTCGAGAAATCGTGAGTACGTTGACAAGGTTCGGACATTATAAGTTGCTACATAGAAAAGGTTTCTGTTTTCAGTCTTAATCAGTTTTTCTTGTATCTGTGGAGGGTTTTGGTCTACTGCTCCCACGGTGACCAGCCGTATTGGGAGAGGTTTACAGGGGGGAGGGGCTAGTTGCTATGTACTTTCACTTTCATTTGGGTGTAGTGACGGGGTTTTATTTACCAGGAAGTTCAATATACCAGGTCTTACTATATTGTTATTTTCTAGCACTCCATTTTGTTGACCATCAGCTGATGATAATTTATTTTTTTTGTTTGATTGCGATTGTGGTCGTTGAGTGTCCAGTTTTTGATGTACTGAAGCATTTTGTGGGGAAAGAGAGCGGTTCCTTTTTTTCTTGTTGGTTGCCGAAGATTCTGGGTCGTTTTTTAGTACTAAAAGTTTATCATATTTGATAATTACTTTATTCCCTTTCTCTCTCTCTAAGTTTGCTTCTTCTTGTAACTGTTTTCTTATTTTTAGTATCTGACTGGGATAGTCCTTGATGTAAAATTTTGTGTTTTCTAATTTCTTTTTCTGACTAATAATTTCGTTTTTTTTTCGGAGTGTTGTAAAGGTAACACTTATGGGCCGACTCTTACCGGATCTCTTTCCTATTTTCTTTAGCGATTCAATGTCACGATAATCAAGATCAATTGAAAAATGCTTGTTGATGAAGTCCAGCATATTTTTTTCTAGTGTAAAGTACGATTTTTCGTGTTCCTTAATACCAAAAAAAACTATGTTCCGTTGTCTGGCATTTTTTTCCAAAAAATATAATCTTTGTTCCTGGTTCTCTACTCTTTCTTTCAAGTTTTCATATTTCTCTTCCAAAGAGCCAAATTTTTCGTCGAAAGATTTTTGATTTTTTTCAGTGACATTGTCTCCAGTTTGTTGAATTGTTTCATTTTGTTTTTTTAAGTCTGACTGAATGTTTTGTAATGTTGTCATGATTTGTTTGATTGTAGATTCCATGATTATTCGCTTTCACTTTCACGCACCCTATCGGCAAGTAGCAAAGGTAAATCTGAGTATCGATCTTTGACTAGTTCAGCTACTCGACACTAGATGGCGCTTTTACCAGTTTTATGTTTTATGCTTTTAGGGTAGGTATGTTGGGTATCAGAATAAATAAAAATAACTTGTATTAAAATACGTTATTTCCCACTGTTTATGTCCTCTGGAAAATCACTTTTTATCTTAGTTTTGTCTGTTTCTATATGACACTTTTTGTAGCATAGGTGATTCACCATGAAATGGATTTGGCATTCGTTTATTTTATTTTTTTTATATGTCAGAAGGACAGCCGAGAACGGGGGGGGAATATTTTTAGCTACTGATCGTATCTACTTACAAAGGTGTATACTATGCATGGACGCACATAATTAAACACAAGGTAAATTACAATCTTTTATTATACTGGTTCACAAATGATAAACCTCTGTTGTGAGAAGAACCAGCAAGAAACTCAGACGGTCTTACATTTTCCAAACTTTAAATAATCACAGCAAGTACACACTTAAAACAAGACTATTTACAACACTATAAACTATACTGATAGAAAACGACTGGAGAGTTATAAGCTTGCGTCCATGCATCATTTACTCAACCCTGGAATGCTTTATTCCAACTCTAAATCAAGAATGAATCCCTGAACACTGCGCTAGTGACCTTTTATACCGTGCGCTCACAAACTACTGATTCATAGGCGGGTAGATCCCAACATGACGTTTAATGTCTACCTACATGGACCAAGCAAAGAACATCTCAAGCAAAACATTGCTTATCGTTTTCTAGATTTTATCACTCTTAACAAATGAAATGTGCAAATAAGACTATTCCTATTGAAAATAAGACTATTCAGACGTTCGATGACTTGACATGTCGTACACGTCAGCGCCAACTGAAGCATTTCTCCGACACGGCCATACTGACAAGACAAGCGTCCTCGCTTGTATCTGAAACAAACACGTACACCAGTAGTCTTTATTACCACTCGGTCACTCCTGACCAAATTATCTGTCTACGTAAAATCATCTCAACTCAAGAAAAATAATTTTAATCTTTGCAACTGAATTTACGATCACTTATGGTCAATTAATTACCACCAATTTAAATTCAAGAGCAAACAAGTACCATCTGGCTTTCCTAGCCACATTTTACGTAAAACATTACAGAAAACTTTCGGAGGAACATAATGTCATTCGTGGCCTATTGGTTATCACATAACCACACACACTACGCGCATCCCCAAGGGATCGCCGATTCATCCCTATGACACTACGGTCTCTAAAAGGCGACCTCCGCCAGAGCCTGTCGCGCACCGCGTACCCACGGACTACTCACAGGCAGACACAATGGGCTACGGCTACGATCAAGCCTCTGGTACGGTCGACCCATTCTGACCTCAATACATAATGGGATAGAAATGACTACTGTTAAATTTTACGAAATCAAATTGGAAACAATTTTACACACGACCATTTCACACTCCTCTTCTATAACCTGTTAGAGGATCGTAGGAACATCTTACAATCGTCAATGTGACTCTATACACATCCACCACTTTAGCAAGGTACGCAGCCACCAACCGTTATCACCACCAACAGTTATCAGAAATACTGGAAGCAAACTCATCGCCCATGACCTCAGCAATGTACACAGAAAAACATTCTACAGTCATCAACATGTCACAAAACACCCGCTATCCGAGTAATGTACACGGACACATCTATAACCTTCAGCGCAGTCACTGACTGACCTGAGTTTGACTGACTGACCTGAGTAAATAAAGTTTGCAAGAACACTCTATAACTCTCAACAACATTGTTGGTAAACTCATCATCCACGACCTTAGCAAGGTACGCAGGAATACCATCTACATCTACAGTCACCATTAATACTGTAGGGACACTTCATCTACGTCCTCAGCGAGGTACGCAGGAATACCATCTACAGTCACCATAATACTGTAGGCACACTTCATCCACGACCTCAGCTAGGTACGCAGGAACACTGTCTACAATCATTACATGATTGTACGAAAACCATCCACAGTCACCAAACTGACTGTGGGCATACTCTGAAGCCAACTTATTACTTTGCCCAACATACGATTTACAACATTCGTCATCACGTTTGGGATTTTGACAAGACAATGTCAAAAATCATGCCAGTCTTTAGGCAATTAACACCCCGGCACATTTTTACCCCCAGAACGTAACGGTATACCAAAAATTCACATCTATCATCACGTCATCAAATATCACTCAGTTACATTTCTTGAAAACCAAGTTCTGTTTTACCAATTAAAAGTCAAAATGATTCAAACTAAAGAGTCAATACCTCGACTCAAACAAAAACGTAAGTTACTCAACCAGGTTACACCATAACCATGCACCTGATTCAATTTCTGTCCATGGGCTTGTTAGGATCCAATAACCCATCAGAAGTCAACCATTTCAGCCGCGTAAGTGCTACTCCTCGCAAAGAGTATACTGCACATAAAAAAGCAGTCCATGTGCACCTTTTACATGCTCCGGAACTTCCGATGCGATTATTAGATCACGCTCAATCCATCGAACTTGCTCTCAGTCCATTGAAAGCTCAAATGACATAAGAACTCATTAAATTTAACAATTACCCTTTCTGCATTTAAAGTAGTTTATAGAAAATTAAATGCCGTAATGCAGTATCATATTTTCTTTAGGTACTCATTTAATCAACTAAGGGAATTAAAATCAACTTCATTAACATTTGAAACAGACTAGCAAGTCTGTCTATGTACTTACTTACTACTTTACTAGCTAGTAACCGACATAGTTCTACAATAGTAAAAATGAAACACTTCACTTCAACAAAAACAACAAATGGGTTGCAGTACTCACAGCAGTTACAATACTCCAGATGCTACACCGAGCAATAGAGTCTTAACAACCACCTCCATGGCTGTCGGACAATCAAAACGCATTGACCACTTACACCATTAAACCAAACGCACGCCACTCACAGTCGTGGCCGCACTGAGACGGAAAAATAGATCCGATTTTACACCTACGACTACGAATGATAAATGGTGTATGTAGTCCGAGAAAACTGAACCCAACAAAAATGTAAATAGTTTCATTCCACGATTGCAAACTATACGATTGCAAACTATAATGACTAATTCTAGTACCCACCATTTTAATTGAACTAAGGTAGTCAAACTGAAACTATTGACGGTTCAAATAATAAGAAATGATTATCATCATCATCACCATAACCACCATCATCATCACAATAACCATCATCATCATCATAATAGCCATCATCAACATCATAACCACCATCATGATCATAACAACCATCATCATCATAACCACCATCATCATCATAACCACCATCATCATCATCACCATCATCATCATCATCATCATCACCATAATCATCATCATCATCACCATCATCGTCATCATCATCACCATCATCATCATCATCATCATCATCATCATCATCACCATCATCATCATCATCATCATCACCATAATCATCATCATCATCACCATCATCGTCATCATCATCACCATCATCATCATCATCATCATCATCATCATCATCATCATATATCAGAAATTATTAAAATAGATCTCAATGCGTTTAATAAAACTTTAATAAAGTCTTTAATAAACTTGCGTAACCTTACGTTATCGCTGTCTAATTTAGTTTTAATGTTGCATTTCTTGCTCAAGTTTTAACTCTATAGAATCGAAAGGGTAGAAGCCCTCGATGACTCAACAACATTAGCTCAGGGCTCAAATAGCTCAACAAAATGTGAACTCCTCACCGGATTGACAACGTGTCTACACCACGCGCTGCACCACGTGTTCACGGTAGGCAGCAGCGACACCAGTCATCAGCCTCTGGCACGCCGTCGGGACATGATGACAGCAATAGCTTGCAGGCCGGCAGCTCGCTCCAATTCACCATGTTGAACTGTAATCATCAAATTGTACGGTATCAGTTTTATGACAGAGATATTTTGCACGCGAGCTCTCAACTTAACCTGATCACAAAAATAAAAAGTTGAGGTTAGGGTATTGGTATCTTTTGGTAACTTTGTATTAAAATAATAATGGGCTTCACTTTACTACAACCAAGTTAATCTCGCAAAGATTAAAACGTTTTTGTAAACACAAAAACTTCACGCTAAAAATAGAAATGTCAAGCTGTTATTTCTTTAAATTAATGCTTCGAATTTTGCATTAAAACAATTGGAACGAAACCTGTCCTTGTACATCCGTTGCTCCAAAAGTAACTTCCGAAGACCTGGAGTCTTTATTCTCCTTCATTTCCTGGACGTTTCACAAGAAATTGTGGTAGTTTCATCGCAACAGCATAGTCATCCTGAACGGAACTTCTGGCTACTATGAACGCGTTGTTCTTGAAATTGAAACATTCTGAGCTCGTTTCATTGCCACAACATAGTCATCAGTGTCATCACGAACGAAATCATCACGAAACATTCTGTAACATAAATTTCACACGCATAGAAAACTTAAAAAAACAGGCATAAGAAATCTCTAATCAATTTTTGGTAGACCACAAAACAAATCCACGGGTTACCAGCCCGTATTTCAGAACTGCTAGTATTTCAAAAATCAGAAAAGTAACAAGTATGGGCCATGATATTCTTTGAAACTATTAAAATTACTGTTTTTTTTTTGTGAAGTGGGTGGAGTACCTACCCACACGTATTGCAACAATAGAAATTCCATAAAAAAACTAACTTGATATCTCAAATTACGTCTCGAAACAGACTTTGCTTCAAAAGATACGAGTAATTTACACCTTACACCAAATAAAAAAGTAACGATAGTGCAACCTTACCGACTGTCGATGATTTCAAACCTCAACTCTTTACGTATGGTACATTTACCATGACCACTCATTGTAGGCGATTATTCAACATCCCGCTTTCTGATGTCAGAAGGACAGCCGAGAACGGGGGGGGAATATTTTTAGCTACTGATCGTATCTACTTACAAAGGTGTATACTATGCATGGACGCACATAATTAAACACAAGGTAAATTACAATCTTTTATTATACTGGTTCACAAATGATAAACCTCTGTTGTGAGAAGAACCAGCAAGAAACTCAGACGGTCTTACATTTTCCAAACTTTAAATAATCACAGCAAGTACACACTTAAAACAAGACTATTTACAACACTATAAACTATACTGATAGAAAACGACTGGAGAGTTATAAGCTTGCGTCCATGCATCATTTACTCAACCCTGGAATGCTTTATTCCAACTCTAAATCAAGAATGAATCCCTGAACACTGCGCTAGTGACCTTTTATACCGTGCGCTCACAAACTACTGATTCATAGGCGGGTAGATCCCAACATGACGTTTAATGTCTACCTACATGGACCAAGCAAAGAACATCTCAAGCAAAACATTGCTTATCGTTTTCTAGATTTTATCACTCTTAACAAATTAAATGTGCAAATAAGACTATTCCTATTGAAAATAAGACTATTCAGACGTTCGATGACTTGACATGTCGTACACGTCAGCGCCAACTGAAGCATTTCTCCGACATATATATCACACTTCGCTTCTAAATATGGTTTATGCACGTAATAAGTTGCCTTATAGTTCTTATTATGCTGGTCCCGCTTTATTTATTTAAGTAAGCACAGAAATACGATGTAAATAGTCTGTAGTTTTTTTATGAAATGTCACTGTCCGATTTTGCCAAAATATAGTCACTTTTCACTAAGTACTTTCACTGATTTCAATTGTCTTGACAGTTTTTTACTTCTTTCACATATTTATAATATTTTCGATCACTTTTAAAAGCATTTGGTATTTATTTAATATTTAATAACACAGAACCGATCTCGTCGGGTGCACACTAGCGCCCTCTCTCATCATGAGAGAATACCTGAGTCTAAATCATATGAGAGCCTTAAGCGAGCAAGAGATAGAGAATCCAAGAGCAGTGTATTTAGCGCATCACGCTGTAATTAGAGAAGACAAGGAGACAACTAAGGTAAGAATTGTATATGACGCGTCGAGTAAGGGAGACAACAACGTCTCTCTAAATGATGACCTCCTCGTCGGACCAAAACTGCAACAAGACCTGAGACATATTTTAATGAGAGTTAGGAGTCACAAGATCTGCCTTATTGCAGATATAATCAAAATGTACAGGATGGTTCACGTAGCTGAGGAAGACACCGATTTTCAGAGAATCGTTTGGCGGTTCACATCAGATAGGTCAGAGCCCATACAACACTACAAGCTATTGAGACTAACATTTGGGACAGCTTGCGCGCCTTACTTGGCCGTTAAGTCATTACAGAGGCTTGCAGAGTTAGAAGAGGATAAGTATCCATTAGCTTCAAGAATAACAAGACAAGACTTTTATATGGATGACCTTATAACTGGAGCTGAAACTGAAACTGAGGCATTAAAAATATTTGACGAGATGAACGGTTTGATGAGATCTGGTGGATTCGAAC
>JALPQI010004031.1:0-15069 GCA_025490895.1 Thaumatotibia leucotreta | reverse complement strand
ATTTGTTAGTCAAAAAATACATTCATATATTATATAAAATTTTATTTCTTAAGTTGGTATAACGTTCATTATACACTATCCAGTCCGATAGTTATGTATTTTTAAAAATAACTTTAAATAAAAAAAATAGGTATAGTTGGTGAAATATTATTTGACCGACTGTTATCTTAAGCACTTACTACTCTTACTAGACAATCAGCAGTCGAGCACTATTTTATTGTTAATGACACAAAACAAAAGGTCGTAAGTAAGATAAAAATAATATATATATACAGGGTGTTCGTTTCGATTAGCGTTAAATTAGACAGGTTATTTGGGACATTAATAGAAGTTGTCTGGTATATCGGCTTTTGGATAATTCGATACAAAAAATTTTTTTTTCGTTTTCATACACAATAAATAAATGAAATGATAAGTGTGAGAGAACCTTAAGAATAAAATATAAGTTAATCTCAGGTGACTGACGGAACATGTTAAAATAAGTAACATTAGAATGTAATAAAGGTTACAATACACTTTTTCAGTCATTAAACTATTTTTTTTAAAACTTAACTCAATAACAGTAAGAGTTAAAACAGTAGTTTCTTAGAGAAATTAATTATATTAGACCTAAATAAGCTTCCCTTACCCTTTATAGGGCAAATGGCGATCTCGGTCGCAAAAGTGACCACTTGGATACCTATATTTTAGGAGGCTCAAACTTAAAAGTGTGTTATGTCTTTAACGTATTTTTTGATTATTTGTGTAAACCGTGAATGGGCAAAGGTCTCAAATGCGACCGCGTGAACCATAGACAAAATAAAGCGATATTTTTGACGTGACGTAAAAACGGTCTCAAACGCGACCACTGCCCTATTAGAGAAAAAAAGTTGACAGCTGACAGCTATGTCATAATTTATTGTCGGTTTTCTCGTTAAAAAAATAATAGAATGTGAAAAGCGTGAGGTTTTAACATGAGAATATCTGTAATTGAGTTATCTTTGTGCAGTTTTATGAAAACGCATTCATTTTTACAAGAATAATCGGACTTTGAACTGAACCTGCCGGTAAAAAAATAATCAGTTCGTATTTGTCCCTCTTACGTTCGAATCATGTATTTTTATGTTAAAACTTAATATACTTTGTTGTAAGTATTTTACATCAAAGACAGAAATAATGTAGTTTTATTTACAATTATTACTTTTGATCAGTTGCAATCAGTAAAGATAATATATAACCTTATCATTTCATAGTTCAGGTCAACTTTTCACTCGTCAGTTTCTACCATGAGAAACATTAACGTGTTGCTTTATTTATTGTATGTTTTAGATGTTCAATGTTAAATTGCGAGTCTAAACGTTAATTATTTAATAAAAATAATATTATTTCTTAAAAGATGTTTAATTGTATATTTTGAATAACTTCTAGGTAAATGAGCAGTGGTCAATATATTTACCACATTGTATAGCACTGCATGAGCACTGGTCAAATGGATGACCACCCCAGTGGTAACACGAAATGATCAACGGTCATATGGTTGACCGCCAATTTTCTCGCTTTTCCGGTGTTTTCCAGGAATTTTAAGAAATTAGTTTCTTAGTTTAATGTTTAACTACTATATTAATGCAAAATCAAGAAGATTGCGCAAAAAAAAAACTTGCCCTATAAAGGGTTAAAGTTATAGCATATGAAGAAAAACATCCTGTATAATATATAATTTTTTGATTATTATTATTTTATATAGTATTCATAGTATTCCTGAAAAAATTATGCACTTAACCTCATGTCAAAATATACCAATTTGATCTTAAATACACATATAAAATTTCTCAACCTTTACTCGTAAATATTCGATTCAAATTTTAAGAGGTACAAGACGAGTAATTTCTATATATTATCGCGTGTATAGACAAATCTAGTACTCTTTTTATTCGTCTCTAATTGTCAATATAAATATGAGTATTTTACCTGTGTTTGGTGTACAATAAAACAATTCATACATACCTACATACAAACTAACAGATAAAGATAAAACATTTTTTAACTAATTTGGATATTTTAGACATTGATTATTTCATTGACATCGCTATACACATACACCGTACAGAAATAGGAGACTCACGGCCTTTGAGGATTTAGTAATGGAGTCGGCTTCATATCGTTTCCCCTCTGCCAAAGACTTTGGCCAAGAATTTGTACATTGACCAAACCTGTTTATAAAAACTATTTCATTAATCGATTCTTCGCAGTCTTGTAATCGTTATGTACCCGTAACAAGCTCCGTCAAAATGCCTGTATGTGCTATGTATGGATTCAAAACTCGTTCAAATACATCATGTATACAAAATATGCGATACCCTTTCATATCTTGCCTTTATTTGTTTATATTACAACATTTCATTACATAAAATTGTTCAATTAAATCAAGTACCAGGGAATCGATAGCAAAATCGGTTTCAAAAATATCGCACACAATTCGTATTTTCATTTTTAACTGATGGAGAAAGTTTGACATTTATTGTATTCTCGTATTTAAGGTTAATAAGGGTCTACCTATCTTTAAATTTTGTAGGAAATATCAGACTTAGTGAATCAAGTAAGACAGAAGACTCTGCCTTGGTCTAATGTTAAGCTTATATGTAAGCCAATAAGGTTGAATATTTATTGCGCTTATTTGGAATACGTATTACGCGCGAAAATACATAGTGATGTGAACGTTACTCCTTTATGACACAATGTCGAGAGTAGGTATAAAATGTCGAGATAGGTACGGACACTTGTGTTTACGTATATTAGTGTTCTCACAGTAAGTAAATAAAAACACAGTCTTATCGAATTCAATAACTTCATTTTTACAAGTGCTACTTAACGCTAGTTGGAACTATATTATAAATTGTATTTAGGTACTTACTAAAATATCACTAAGGAATATCAATATCACCGGCCTTATTGCAAAAACTTGTATGTGTACGCACCTACGCACCTTGTACCTACGCACTTGTATTCAAATTGTATCCTTACGAGTATTCACAATTAAGCCTCAGTGAGTTTTACCCCAGCTAACTAAAACTTTCTTACTACAACAAAATAAATAATACTCGTATGTACACTCGTATGGACATACATTGTAGTCTTTCACAACCGCTAATTAATGTTATTTATTAAATATTATAATTGATTTACGGATTTCGAAATGCACGTGATTGACCGAGACTTTCCTTACAGTTACAGCCTTCGTAGTCAAAGATCGCGATAAACGAAAACATAATCAATTGAAGTAGGTTAATGGCAAGACATTGAGGCGGTTTTGTATTAAAATTGGTTGATTAATTAATAACTGTTACTAATTGTCTGTTTACTTTTATTTAAATACTCAAAACAACAATATATAGTACCAATGTGCACGTCAATCTATGACGTTTAGAAAAATATATCGATACGATAATCTTCAGACACTTGAAAGCCATATTAATCGGTTCGATTACACCTACGTCGATAGTTTGAAATTGTGTCCGCATAGAAATTTTACTGTATTAGTGTGATAATTTAACTTAGTGTTGTGGTATTGTTTAAGTGTGCGTGAGTAGTAACGAGAAGAAGAAATGCATTTGTAGTTAGATCGTTTACATGTGTGCTACCTCGTCCCCCTCGGAAATTGGCAGAATGTTTTGTTAGGAAAGTTATAGCGATACCGTCTCCCCATACTAAATCCTCAAAGCTCACGGCCTGTTTCACAATTCTCAGTTAAATTTATATCCGTCGGATAAAGTTATCTCGATCCTTTCCCCAAGCACATAGAAGAAAAAGACAGCTAATATGTATTCAACAGATATATTTATCCTGGGATACTGGAACTGGACGTTAAACATCTAACAGTGAATTACTATAATTTCCCTAGTGAAGAGAGAGAGAGAGAGAGAGAGAGATAGATAGAGAGAAATGGCAGACATTAAACTATGCTACTGATTCACTATAGAAACCTTACTACGTATTCCGCGCGCTAGTAGAAAACGAAACGAAAATATGGCTGACTTTGTTTTTGAGGATTTTACATGAAGTTATGACAGCATAATAAATGAATATGAATATGACATATCGTGCAACACGTTCATAAATGTATTCTTACGTTAATACTAATCAATTTAACAAAAATAAATAATGGGCCTCGAAACAGAGTACAATTTTGTACCGTTTGGCGTAGAAACTATAGGTTCATGGGAACCCAGCGCACGCAAATTGTTTACCGAAATCACGAAACGTCTAGTTCACGTAACCAAAGACCGAAGAGCTGGCGGCTTCCTCGCATAGCATGTCATTGCGATACAGCGAGGAAATGCCGCCAGCATCCTCGGTACAATGCCACAAGGGCCAATATTGTTACAGATTAGGTTGATTTTATTTATGTATCTAAATTGTATAGACTTGTAAATAAAGACCTCATAATATTTGTGAACTCAAGGTTTAAATTTGTTGATAAGACCACGATTGTTCTGAAAGTGCGTGGTTATGAAGTAATAAAAGATTTTAGGTTTGTTTACATTTTTTCGTTTTCTTCCGGTGCACGGTATAGAGATCTCGTTGGGGGTGAGACGCGATATTAAACTAACACTGAATTGACATCCAAGAGAGACTTACTAGAATAGACATTGATAATTAACAGACATCAGAGTCTCCCCACCACGGTCAGATTTACGGATGTCAACAGGGCTCGGATCCAGGACTTCGTTCAGGGGGGGAGGCTGCCCTATCATATGACAGTATTTTATACTTAAAACAGCACCCAGGCATACCTAAGTCTGAGGGGGGGGGGGGCTGCCCTATCATATGACAGTATTTTATACTTAAAACAGCACCCAGGCATACCTAAGTCTGAGGGGGGGGGGGGGGCTGCCCTATCATATGACAGTATTTTATACTTAAAACAGCACCCAGGCATACCTAAGTCTGAGGGGGGGGGAAGTGCTCCCGTTGCCCTCTCCCTGGATCTGCGCCACTGCGCCTGAATGTCAAAGTGACAAGGATATCGAAAAAATGTTGTTGTTCAAATTTACCCTTTTGACATAAAGCGCCCATATGCCATGACATTACTGCAGCGTCGAGCACTCGTAGTTTTACTTTTTTTTATGCTATAGGTGGCAAACGAACAGACGAATCGCCAGATGGAAAGCTATTAACGTCACCCATGGACACCCGCAACACCAGAGGCGTCGCAAATGCGTTGCGGCCTTTAAGGTGGGAGTGCGCTCTTTTCCCTTATGGACTTGATGACATCATTACATTTTAAATTATTTATTCATAATTATACATCCTCATTATATATTTTATCCGAAAATCAAAAGATTCACATGTATCGATTTTCGGATTACGATATTGTGTATCAATAGATTTAAATGATAAATTAAATGCTATTGTTTTCACTGCTAAAACGGAAATGGAAAATTCGTACTACCGCACAGCAAAATAATCATTTCATTTGTATTTATCTTTATGAAAATAGAAGCTAAATATATTTTGAAATAAACGAATTAATACACATTATATGCGGCATTTTTATTTGACATAATAAATAGTTTGTAGTAATGAAATCACGTAAAAAAGGGGTTAGACTGTGTGAAAACATAATGATATCAGCAAAGGAAAACAATAAATGCACAATACGCATAAAAACATAAGGTAATCTTAGTAATATTTATTCATACATGTCTCCTAACTTAAAGCCACTAAGTATTGTTTGTCCCTTTCGCTCTTATGGACACATTGCCACGACGGAAAGGGACAAACAACACTTAGCGGCTTGCTAGGAGACATTTAAGAATAAGGAGGATACTACTTAGTAACATAAACGTTGTTGCTTTTAGTTACATACCTACTATTAGTACATATTAGTAGTATACCTTTTATATTTTTTAATTGCACATGTCATGTTTAAAACCAAGCTCGGCCATCAGCACCACACGTAGGATTGAAGTAAACAGTGACCGCGTCGTTTACACTTAACCAATGAGGGTTTTTGATACTTTTTCTGCCGCTATGGGGTTGTGAGATGGCAGCACTGAGGTGTAAAGTCCAACGAACTGTCAAAATAAATACGCGTATTTAATTTCCTAGATATTTTTAGGTTTAAACATATATTCTTCAAGCTATTATTTTAGAAATATTGTTATACAAAGTAAGTTCTAGTAATATTCTTCAGTATCAATGACTTTGTGCCCTTGTTTTAGACCTCAATTCTCAGTTCAGCGACCGTTTACTAGTCGTGATCCATTAAAATATCAATAAACTTCCAAATATAATAGAATTTCGATATTTTATGTTCAGTACCTATGAATAGTATGAATCTGACAGCTGTTTGGAGTTCATGCCTACGTAGCGCCGCCTGGTGGCAGAAAACATATCGAGAACCTGGAACCTTAGGCCATTCTAGAACCATGTCACACACAGTGACACCTAGTAAGAGGTTTCTAACAAGCTGTTTTATAGCGTTACTATGACATGGTTCCCCAGTGGCCTAGGGTTCTTATTGGTTTAGTGTACATCCGTGAGTAGCTTTACTCGAGCCAAATCATTTCCTTCCAATACGAAATGAACGAGCCTGAAAACAAAAATATAATCTGAAATGGGAGTATGATGTTATTCTAAATTGTTTTTTTTAAGTGTAGTAATGTACCCGTTTTAGGTCAATTTAATTTAAATTTATAGATAAATATAAATAAATGTAATAAATCTAATAAAAATAAGAGTGATAATCAAACATCAAATGGCACCGTTTTGTAACTGTACCCTCCAGAAAATCTAAATTTTGAAAAATGACCCACCCTAATAGTTACTCTCCGGACAAACCCTCCATTACAGATTCTCAAGAAAGATACGGTAATAACGGTATCATTTTTTTTATTCTAGTCATTAACTAATGCTGTAACAATTTAACTTAAAACTATAGGTGATTTCAATCTCCAACTTCTTCTTTTTGTAGCAATTTATTCACAAAAAGACGAATGTTGTTTTTTTTTTTAAGTTAATTCTACTAACCTTTCACAAAAATGCACTCATGCCCCAGTTAGGTTAAATGGTATCTACTATACCAAAAAAAAAACAGTTTTGTAAGTTATTTCAGTGTTGCGGGTACTTTTTCCCCCAGGACGGGGAAAAATGATACTTTCAAGAATGACCAAAATGTGTACATATATTGAAGTTTGAAGGACGTCGTGAACATTATCAGGTACGTGATTTCATTTTTGGCGGTTTGTTTAATGCATTACAGGGGTTTATTCCCTAGCTATGGATTACAGTTATAAACTATTATACCGAAGGCAAAAATACGGCACATAGATTAGATTCCAATTTGTTTGTACATAACTACATAGTTTATCCAAATACTTAGTAGTTTTACTGTCTAACCTTCTTGTGTTGCATACATAGCATATAAGTATATAACTGTCGTACACCATCCAAAGACTCGGAAAAGACTGAGAATCCGCAAACTCATTTTTAGTAGTGGGCTCCCTTGAAAAGTTGCGATGAATCTAGGCCGCAGCATCCAGTACACTGCAATAGTACATTATTGCAGAGGCCGGGAAAGCGAATTTCGTGGATGAGTATTTTTTGTCGGACGAAGCGAAGCTGAGGCCGACAATTACATACGAATCCACGAAATTCTATTTCCGTCCGAGGCACATATAGGACTTTTCTCCAAACATGCAAGGAAATAAAACAAAATTTATTACAATCGATTAAGTAATTCTTCTTGCAAATTGAATAACAATTGAAAAGAAAAAATCTCTTATGATTCCCGCCTAAACTTTTTTTTAATGCATGGTCGTTCATAAAAAATAGTAACGATATCTATGGTTTCATTAAACCGTACCTACACGACCTGACACACCGAGGCGTTTGTAACTCATGATAGAACGAGACGGCCATAGATTTGATCGCCGTCTCTCGCTCTATCCAGACCAGGCGTTTGGTCGTGGCTTTAGAATTTGGCTGTATGCATTTTTTTCAAAGTCCAAAAGTAGTTTTTAAGAAGTAAAAAACAATACATTAATGCTGCCGTCATAACGTAAAAGGGCACATTTAACATTTGGATAAAATGGCAAAAAATGACTTTGAATATTTTACTGTTTCTTGCCAAATACAGGTATATAAACGCACAGTAGTAACATTATTTTGAATGAAGAAACTTTCGTGAACAATAAATTGGTTTTTCTGTAAACATATTTTTTTATTTTGATTTAATTTGTTTGAGATAAATGAAAAAAAACCATTTTACTTAGTATATTAAATCGTTCAAAAATACTATTGCAAAACATAAAAGGCATAACTAACCAAATGAGCCTTTTTATTCTAACACATTCAAGCAGTCTTACCGAAAATTAGGAAAAAAGAGCACAATCCGTAACTTGTGCCTCTTTATTGTACAAATTAATTTATTTTAATAAAGTATAGATTGTTAATAGACATAATTTAAACATACTATTTTATTTCGTTTGGTTGGATAAGGTAATAAAATACTACTTGCAAATAAATGGATAACTTAAATATGTAAAACCCCAGGTGAGGACAGAGCTACAACTGAGCAGAGCTCTTAAGGGCAGGGGGGGACTCCTTTACTCAGGCAGCTGCAGTACATGTTTAACTCCGTTTCCCACGAAGGGAGAGCTCCGAGCGTCCGGATAGCGTGAAGCAG
Source organism: Thaumatotibia leucotreta (assembly GCA_025490895.1). Taxonomy (NCBI): domain Eukaryota; kingdom Metazoa; phylum Arthropoda; class Insecta; order Lepidoptera; family Tortricidae; genus Thaumatotibia; species Thaumatotibia leucotreta. The sequence continues at coordinate 6,404 of JALPQI010004031.1, read as the reverse complement.
GAGTATGGTAGTTTCATTCTTCAAAAAGGGTGATAAAACCCTTCTTAAGAACTACCGCCCTCCCCTATGTCACTTCTGAGCCACGTATACAAGTTGTTTTCGAGAGTCGTCACAAATAGGCTGGCGCGACGGATGGAAGACTTTCAACCACCGGAGCGAGCTGGGTTTGGGGGAGGATTTGGCACCATAGACCACATACACGCTGTAAGGCAGATTGTACAGAAGCCTCAGGAATATAATCAGCCTCTGTGTCACGCTTTCGTGGACTATGACTCCGTCGAGACCTGATCTGTTCTGGACTCCCTACAGCGGTGCCAAGTGGATTTTCGATACATCGGGTTGCTTAGAAGTCTGTATGACGCCCCAACTATGTTCGTTCAAGCAAGAAACAGTCAAACAAGACCGATTCCATTGCATCAAGCAGTAAGACGGGGCATGTTATATCCCCGAAACTGTTTACAAATGCATTGGAAGACATGTTGTTCAAGACTCTAAACTAGAACGGCGTAAACACATAAATATAAACGGCGAATACGTCTCACTATTCTCACATCACACTTAAGATTTGCCTATGATTTAATATCGTAGTCATAGTAGAATCGCTGCAATAAGTTCAGGAAATGTTGCACAGCCTGAATGCAGCCTCCCAACGAATTGGTCTCAGAATGAACATGGACAAGATGAAGGTCATGTTTAATGGCCTCGTCATTCTGGGCCCAATAATTACAGATGGCATGTATCTTGAAGTCGTTAAGGAATATGTCCACCTCGGGAAAATATTGCATTTAGATAGATACAACTTTGAAAAAGAAGCCAATAGGAGAATTCAGTTGAGTTAGGCAACGTTGAATTACGTAACGTTAGAAAGTTGCATTACCTACGTATTTTCGTCGGATCTATCACAGAGCCTGAAAACAAAAGTGTTTTATCAGCGCGTGCTCCCTGTATGACGTACGGACTACGTAGCCGAGACGTGGACACTGACTTTGGGGTTACTTAATCCATACATTCCATACTTAAGTTTAATGAATGCTCGGAGTTTCTCTGAAAAGCAGAATTCAGAATGAAGTGATCCGCCAGAGAACCAAAATGACCGACATAGCTCTGAAAGTTAGCATCACGTTGAAGTGGTAGTGGACTGGCTATATACCTATGTCGCACAACCTATAATCACTAGAGTAAGCGTGTTCTGGAGTAGAGAACGCGTCTAGGCAAACGCAGCGTCGGACATCCTCTAGCCAGATGGCACCGTCTTGCGTAGGTAGGAGGGCCGGCAGCGATTGGATGCATAAATCAACTGACCACGCCCTGTGGCATACATTGGCAAAGGCCTATGTCCAGCAGAGGACTGAGACAGGTGGATGATTATGATGAATCGTTATATGGTTAATTAACTATATAACGCTTATTTTGGCGAATTACACCCATTAAAAGGATTACATAGTATTATTTTACCACTATCCGAAATTATCCAAAATATCCGGATATTCGGATAATATAATTATTACTATCCAAGTATCCATATTATCCGGATATTAAAACCAGGCAGATATTGCAAACCCTAAGCGTGGGTTTATGTTGACTTATAGGGCACAAGTGATGCGATTTGTTTGTTTCGATAATTTTCTCATCTTAACTATCATTAAGTGTATTAAATAATAAAGGCACATCTAGGTTGTTGTGCCTTTTTTTCTACGACGACAAGTGGATCAATGTCGTTGGATAAGAAATTAGAAGGGCACATTTCGCTGCTTGTGCCTTTTTCTTTTAAATAACTCAAAAGTGCCTTCTTAACTAAGTGCTACTTGAAAAAATAATTAAGTCATAAGCCATAAGTGAAAAAATATGCCCTTTTATTTTAATCATAAACCAAAATGCCTTTCTTTTTTGATAAATAAATATAATTCGAGTAGTTGTGCCCAATTTGCTTATGGTAACTCCCAAGTTTCCCCCAGGAAAATTTTGAAAAAAATTAGATACATGCGCCTTTTTTTTCTCATTCCGAATATGTATGTAACTCAATTTCACAAAAAATGTTAGTTGTGCCCTTTTTTGTTATGACGGCAGAATGGATTTTAGTACAATTTCGCGGCCGCAAAAACTGTACAATAATGAAAATCTTTTTTTTTAATTTGAGCTGGTACATAAGAAGGTACTTCGCGTTTCGTTTTTGCTACATTAATGCGAACATTTCCGAGCATATTGGAGAAAAATTGTATTATAATTTACTTTCACTTTTCACCAATACATAAGACATAGGTACAGAAGACAATCTACATACTATAAATAAACGCGCTCGCGCAAACGCACACATAGACACCGCTCACGGACTTGATATCTCAGAGCAGTTCAGGGTGCTTAGACATGTTGCCAATGGCTAACCGTAAACGAAGGGCTGCTGTCTTTTTCGCACTAATAAGAAAGAGTGACAGAGAGGAAAAACTACGATTCGCTACTAAGCGTTAGCGATTGGCATCTTGGCTAAGCATACAGGGCAGTGCGAGCGTGAGTGGCGCCCGCTTGACACGCGCGCACAGCGCTTCGATAACTAGGAATATTTATTGTAATAAAGGAGCAAAGACAAAGAAGTTATCGTAACTGTTCGACTGAATGTTACGATAACTTCTTTGTCTTTGCTCCAAGGTTTTACAGAACAGTTAGGTAGGTAAGACGATTCTCTCGAAAAATATTTATTGAATTAGATCTTACTCGTACATTCATAAATAGGTATCTATTCATCGGGGGAATTGGGGGCCTTACCTACCACCTGTTCCTGTCCACCTAACTGTTCTATATTAGTTTTCTGTTTTGAATCAGTAGGTACCTCATACTTTATAATTACTTAAGTAACCCTTTAAAACTACTGGTAGGATAAAAACGCCAATTCACAGATCGATGTTGAATTTAAACAACCGTCTGCTGACACGCTTCGTGCATACGCCATAGTTGACAACAGCCCTAGCGGGAGTAGCGGGATCCCAGCGTAGGCATGAAAATGAAGTACATACAAGTGATTGACTTCTGCACCTTTATATTTTGTGCTACCAGACACAATGAATGATTACGAATACTTAGGCATGACCACGTAAAACAGTGCTCCAATATGATTTGGTTAATGTTTTCAACAAATGCAAATATGATTCAGGTACCAATTTTAAATTTTAATTAAACTAATACCAACTGTAAAGTAATGAATAAAAATACAATGTTATTATGTGCGTGACGTTACGACAAATGTACCTTGGGAGTTATATTGCCATAATTTATAAAAATTATAAACAACCGAAATATGACGTAGTGATTCTCATTACGTATTTGGATGTGACCTATCAGGAAAAATCTTCTTTTAAATAAAAAAAGTAAAGCATATTATGCACGAGTACTATTTTTCGTGGACAGTCTTTACTTAGTATTTTTGTAATTAAATAAACAGTAGGGTAGAGAGAGGCTAGTTGAGCGGTTCTGTAAGTTAAGCAACTTAAATATCATAGTAACTACACACGCTAGGCTTGGGCATTAAACTGCAAAAAGAGAAGTCAAATGAAAATAAACACAAAAACTTATTACAAGTTCCTATGTCGAGCGCGACATGATGGCAAGAATCATTTATTTATTTTTAATCTTAAAAGTAAAATACCTTATATTGATTAAATCAATATAAAATATTGAGGTTTGGATGTAGATCTGCGATAATAACCTCTATGTCTCTTGATGTTATTACCGGTCAGTTTAAATCATAATCAAATTATAATACTCATTCTAACAGATTTCGTAACCGTGTTTTTCACTTTTGTGATAAAACAACTCTAGGAGCTAATTGAGTTTTGCAAAGCAAGTTGATAAATGGGACTTAGTATGGATTAGTTGTATTTTTGTCATAAAACGGCTTTTTAGACTGTTTTCAATATTAGTTAATAATAATTCTGCGTAAACTCGTTATCCAAACAATTTTGTAGGACCATAATTATTTAAAAAGCTCGTTTTTCCATATAATTATAGGTTGCAACTTACTTCCCTATAGGGGACAGTCGAGCATAATTTTACATTACGAATTCATCCTAATATTTTTTTTATCACTTCCTAACTAATATTTTTCTGTTAAGTTGGAAACAAAAAAGAAAGTGCCTCCAGACGATTTTTTCCTATAAAAATTCTTATCAACTGCAGTAGTTTGAAAATTGAGAGCTCAGGAATTAGAGAGCAATAAACTTAAATGTGCTCAAGTAACCCCTCTCTACTTAAAAACATTTTTTTTGCAAGAAATATCGACATAATGTCGATCACCAACCAACTTTTCGCAGATGATTTACTTGACATACAAACTTTTACCAGATTGCTATTTGCAAACTTTTACTTGGCCGAATTTTAATTTTATTGATTTAAAGCTTCAAGATTATTATTCATACTTTAACGACAAATAGGACTTAATCGCGTAAGTAAACTTACGTTTAATATTATCCTGACGTTTCGGGTATGACGTTAACCTGGGATCGCAGCAGTCAGACTGGCAAAAAAAATTATCAACACCTTCTGCTGCGCGGATTTTCCGAACTATTATTCAATTGGCCTTATTATTCACTTTTAGGCTAAGGTTGTCACTAGGCTACCCTACACATGTTGCCTATAGCTTAGATATGGCAGCCTACTCTGGTGTTTATTAGCTCAACAATCAGGTCATTAACGTATATATTGAAGAGGTCCGGCGATGTCAGCCTTCCTTGGCGTATCACACACTCTAATCTTGTTATTATGTCATAGTTTGATTGGTTCTCGTACCAGTATTTCAACGCATTCACAATTATTTTAACATTAGATCTATCGAGCTTTTTCAATAATAACCTCAAGTTGACAAGGTCAAAAGCTCCACTTAGATCAAGAAAGTAGGCGTATATAGAAGACTGCCGAGCTACGTAGTAATCTACCGTACTTTTATGACTAACAATTTAATTTATTTTTTATTTTAAAACTGCTGAATTCCTTTGAGAGACCGGGGCGAAAACCAAACTGTGCGTCGTCTATACAAGAAATACCGATGTTTCTTAATTTCCTGCGACCACGGGTATAACGACATGCCCGAAACGTCCGGATAATACTAAAGTGATTAACTCCCGTAAAAATATGATTTTTCTTTTGTTAACTAGGTTAGGTTGGAATATGATAAAATACGAAAGATACGTCTGCGAAGTGTTACAAAATTACAAATGGCAAGTGATTCTTGAATTCCGCGATATGTTGGTTGGGAAGTGATATTGAAACTAAATGACATTCGGCGTTACCTTTCCTAGATTGTAAATCTTGATGAGGTGTACAATAGGGTGGAGCGTCGTTGTATGGGATTTTTTTTTCTCGATATTCAAATTGGAACCTGTTCAAAAAGTTGGATAATGACATAGAGATTAAAATGGTTATATCCAGTTTTAAAATAAAAAGTACTTTTAGCCCTCTCCTCCAAATAAATATAAGAAATCCAATTTTCATGAAGTAATCAAATAATCAAATATACTATTTCAGTAATATTTACAGATTTTATTTTAAGTAAACGATACTAAATAAGTATTAATTTAGAAAGTATCATTATTTCAGTGGTTTTTTCCAATATTCATGAAATAATAAAATACCAACATTTTAATTAAAACGGCAATTTCTTGCACGACAAGGAAAATGCCACAGTGAAAATATATAGGTACGACATGTATTTTTTTGACATACTAGTGCTAAAAAAACGATGTTTCTGATTACAAAAAAATATCATATACTTGCAAGAAAATATTAATTTACGAATTAAAACAAGCATGGAAGGTCGGCTGTCGGCGTCGCTTACGCCCTTTTCGAGTCCTATTTACGTGTATTCTTGAGCATATATCTGCTTTAACTGGGTATTATTTTTATTATCTAATCGAATTCGCAGTAGTTTTCACAATCGTGTTACAAGTTGAAAACATTGATTTTTGTAGGTACAATATATATATTCGATCCAGGGCATTTCCGACAAAAATACAATTTTTATATGTTTTACCGTGTCATAAAAAAACATGTTATGAACAAAAATGAGCACAGGAATTGATTATATCTATTGCAAAAGGGTGTTATTTAATTAATACGTTTGGTTTTGAAAAGAAAAATATAAAATTTAAATATACCTACATACCGTTATAAATCGGTAAGTAGAGGGCTAAAAGTATGTATCTAGATTTTTCCCAGTACATAATAAAAAATAAGACATCATTTGAGCGGGGTTCCAATATTATATTCGAGAATTTTGAAATTCGCTCCACCCTAGTGTACAATCAATAGTATTGTACTTATACTAGGTATATTTACCAGCTTCTGGAAGAATTAAGTAAATAATGAATGCAAATATACGAAGCTGCTTCGGCAATTGGTCGAAAGGGATCATTTTCAAC
>JALPQI010004030.1:0-28021 GCA_025490895.1 Thaumatotibia leucotreta | reverse complement strand
TCAATTTCCAAGCGCTGCACCTAAATAAAACTGAAGGTAGTCATATATTTCGATTGCTAAGCATCCGCCGCGTTGGCTACTCGCTCGCACCACAGTTTCGGCATTTGATTTAAATATTCAGTTGTTCTTATTTTAACTTACGCGTACCTATCACCTACATATACTATTCAAAATAAGTAGAAACCAAGAATGCGATTCAATAGCCAACTAAATTGTTTATCTTCGAACACAATATCTCACTCGTAACTTCAAAAACACCAGAGATACAATGGTTTGAAATTCAGTTGTTTCATTGGTCCAACAACTTACCCTATAGTTTTTTTTTTCTATAAGCTTTACGAAAAAACTGGGGATTTTTTTTCCTTAATTATAAATCATCTGAAACAATAGAATGAATGCATAATCTCGAGGGTAGAAATTATTGAACGTGCTGTTCCAATTATTGACCTTCAAGTCCTCGACTGGATGAGAAGCTCTCGCGCGGCACTGGGGATTATTGCATGGTGTGAATCTGTATACCCTAAATATTCATTAGAAAAAGCTTCCGAAACTGTAGGATTAAATGTGACCAAAAACTTTTCTTCCCCCGACTATAACAGATCTATCTAAGATTGGCCCTTGTCTTGTACCGAGGATGCAAGCGGCATTTATTTCCTCACTGTATCGCAACACTGATGAGTTGTGCAAGGAAGTCTCCAGCTCCTCGGCCTTTAGTTATGTCAAGTGTTTTGTAATTTCCCTGACTTTACCATCACATCTAAAAACATCCAACAACTTAACATATCTGAAATTAATTTTGCTATCATTACGAAAAAATAACACTAACTTTACTAGCTAATTATCCTTGTACTTAAATTTGACGTGTTTATGCCCTCAACTCTAGCGCCTACCTATATTTTTGGTGGTTTTATAACCTATAAGTTACCTAATTAGATTCTTATAAGTTAGTACTTACATTCTGATCCGGGTCGAGAAACGTGAATATGATCATCATGACATAATACGGCGCCCACATCCCTAAAAACACTGCCACGATGACGACGGACATTCGCAAAGACTTCGTTTTGGCTCGATCTATGAGTCTTCTTCTATTCACGTCTATATGCGTGAGGTACTTTTCATGCCTTATTACTTCTGGCTTAAAAACTTTTTCGCTATCTGAAACAAGTAAATGATACCATTAAAAAACATAAAATTTCATGCCATTGCGCCCGCTTTAAATTGTTTGTCTTTTTTGTAACTGGTTTTCCAGCCATTTATCGCCCACTGCTGAGTATAATAGGCCGCTTTTCTAGTACGCCACTCATCTCGGTCCTGAGCCAATCTAACCCAGAAGTGTCCCGCAATCTTACGATATTGGGGTGGGCAATAAATGGCTGAAATGATGATGATGATGATGAACTGGTTTTTGTATGGAGATGGTTGCACCTTAGTTACTCTAATAACTGTCACAAATGGTGGCACTCGCACCCGCGCTCAACTTCGACAGCAATGAACGTAAAACGGAGCCATTAATGAGTCCGCTGTACTCGGTAGGGCAAACAATGAGGGTTTTCTTGAAAACGTATGCCACTAGTTGGCGCCACTTAGCCGTGAGGTCCCGCTAAGAAACACAATTATCTAGCCCCAAAGAAAAACTAACTAGAAGGTATTTCTATGTTTTTATATAATTTTATTAACTCATGCAAAATATTTAAACACAAAACTACAGGCGGTCTGAGAATTTAGACAAGTTTCTAGACCTGACGCCTCAGTGCTGCCGCCCTGGTGAACGTCATTTCAGAAAACCCTCATTGGCTTCGTTGGAACAGTACCCTTATACCCTGGATTAAGTTGCAGACCATGTATTGTTCAAGTGTTTTTTATACTGCACAGCGGGGTGAATATGGAGCGTTTTTAACGACATTTTTATTTTGTCATTACCATCTTGACACTGTTGCAAAAAAATATTGTAAGATTATTGCTTTAATGTAAACGTTATTCAGTTCAATTTAAGGTGTAGCATAATTATTTTTGTTGTGACTCGACCTTCCGTTGTGGTAATAATCGTGGGACGAAAATGACGAATCCGAATTGTTATAATGCTCAAATCAAAATAAAATTAACCAGCTATAGTTTACAGTACGACAACATGCGTCCGGAACAAACATTTAACATAGGTACTTCCTTTTAGTACAAGACACAAGCAAAATGACGTGCTAGATAGAGATTACGTACAAGGAAAGTCAAAGTTTGGAAGAAAGAAGATGCAGTCTTGTACTTTAAGTACTTAGTTATTCGTTTTAATCTATTAAATCCTTTTTTTCTTAGATTACGAGATTTATAAAATTAATGTAAAAACAAAAAACAATACATTATACAAAAATAATACAAAATATAAACACTTTATAAAAAAACTTAACGGGTGCCAGCAATGGGCGAGCCCAAACTACCGGTGGTTAAGGACGCAGAGAAAGGAACCGAGGGACTGACTATCGGAGCAGTATTCAGGATTACCTGCTGTCTGCATCTTGATCAAGCCATTTTGCGAGTTTCTTAAAGTGTTGGTGGAGTTAGTCTATTAAATAATTATGAAGACCAAAATTGCGAAGACAACTTGTATAATACACAAAGATACAACTTATTACAGTACAATATTATAATGCATTAATGGCTTTGTAAACTTGGCACACAAAAGCTTTTAATTGACAAAAAGTAGATCGAAGTTTATTGAAGTTACGAAGTTTTTCATTATCGGCCTATAGATGATTTATTGAAATTTGTGCCGCAGTTAATCTCAATTATCATGTAAATTTCTTGCGTCGAGTTGCAAGTTAGGAATTTAGTAGGCCTATGTAGAAAGTTATACATCTTTTGAACTTTATGTATTGAAAAAGGTTCCCTAACCTTTTTCAATACTTGTCACAGCTGCTTTTTTGTTTATTATTATTTTTTATGATGAAGTAACTTCTATAACGTATGTTATTTTAATAAGATGTCTTATTATACCTACCGTTTTGAAAATATATGTCTCGCTGAGATTCTTACTGGTTATTTTCAGGTCAGTGGTGTAGAGTTAGCACCGGTAGTATTTTTTTCCTTGTCAGTTAATTAAAAAATGTTTATTAATAGGCTTACTTGAATTTTTATTCAAATAAATACTTTGATTTTTGCTATTAATGAGCCATTAGCCTGAACCGGCAGAAGAAACTCATGAGTATACCCTTAAGGTGTTAAAATATAATTATAAATAATAAATAATTATTGACATTAACAAAATATGTACAGTCAAAGACAAAATAAGGTGCATACAAAAATGTTCAAAAATATGTCCCAGTGCACTCTAATTCAGTGTAATAAGAACGTCGTAACATATTTATGAGCGGATTCTTTCGATACTTATTTTTGCACTTGACTGTATCTTGAGATATGGAGAAAGGTCTCAGCCTAAAATTTTACGTTCCTACTTATTTTTCCTTAAAACGGCGACATCATTAGTGAAACACATTCACCTCGATTATGTTTTACGTCAAAGAGACGTTTTTCTGGAACGTTTTTTGTTGTGTTTTTTTATGAGCGTCGTACTTAATGCCTACTGCAAACTTCAAAAATCGTAAATTCGATCATCTGTCTCTGTCATGCGGCTGGTGAATTCGTTGGAGTCACAGAGTAAAATTCTCGAAATCTATGAATATATGAGTCAGTACGACGAGAGAAAATATATATTATAATAACATGGTATTTGAATCATACGCTAAAGCAAAATTACTGAACGTTTAATTAGATATTCTATTTTCATATTTTTCTGTAAAATACAATTTTATTCAACGTTCATACAAATAATCTATTTTCTTGGAGCTAATATTGATATAAATTACAACCAATATACCTACTTGTAATTATTCAAATATAAGTTATAACCTAAGTAATAGTTTCTTGCTCTCTGTTTTGCCCGAAGGTTGACTGACAGAAAATGTTTTATAACATTAAATCTGCATTAGTGCATTCACTTTTCTTTTGTGTAATATAAATTAAATAAATGCATAACATTTCCTTCTGTTACCGCGAGGATTACACACGAAATAAAACTATTAAGTCATCCGCAGACTACGAACCCTGTAAAGTGTTCGAAACGTCGGAATGAAGTTAAAATTAGTTAATATAAAATAAAATAAATAAATAAATAAATAAATAAATATCTTGGGACATCTTACACAAATCGACCTAGTCCCACGGTAAGCTCAATTAAGGCTTGTGATGTGGGTACCAAGCGACGATATACATAATATAGATAGATACATATAGATACTTAAATACTTAGACAACCATGACCAAGGAACAAATATTTGTGATAAATAAAATACACAAATAATGCCCTCGCCGGGATTCGAACCCGGAACCTCCAGCTTCGTAGGCAGGGTCACTACCAACTAGGCTACGGAGGCCGACAAATATACGCGAGTTTATCCGTTTTCATAGTTTTATTTCATAAATAAATACACATCTTTGTCTTGAAAAATAGTATTCGGTTATTGAATGTTCAAACAAAGTTGCGGGAAAAGCTAGTATTAAATACCCGACCCGCCTTAGCCCATTCGTCCGAGAACCCATTAATCACATTGACGTAAAAACTTCCACCCCTCATCTCATTGTCACTCTCACAGAATAATTTTCGGAATAAAAAGTATATTTGGATAAATGGTTTGTTATACTGGATAAATGTACTTTCCACACAAATGCTCGGAAACAGATAATGATTGTACGTCAGACAGTGGGATCTGTTGTAAGTAGTACATTGAACTTTTGGGTTATAAGCTGTGCTTTAAGCTATTTTTTTATCACTCTCCGGTATGTTTTTAAGAAAAGCCTAACGTTTTTAAGATTACGTAAAAATGCTGGCTTTAGGTTGTGTTCATTAAATTTTTTTTTATTATTTGAAACAGGCTTACTTACTCATGGCCACAGACTAGCCAAAGGCAGATACGTGGCTTACGATGAAGGGAGTTTGCTCAGAAGGTGCCTATTCACCCTTGATGAATGTTTGTATTTAGAAGAAATACTAACTTGATCGCATATATTATACCCGAGAAATTTGTATGTCCGCTGAGACTGGTGTGGTGAAGGAGTTCAGGTATGTGCAGTGAAAACTGAAAACTTCGGTTTCCAAGCTCACCTCAGACGTGGGTGAACTTGGTCTTTTTCTTTGGATGAACATCTTAAAAATTAATGTTTTCGTTGTCAAGTTGTTGTCTGAGTAAATAATAGTACATTACGACACAAGTCCGAAAAAAATTAAATTTGAAACGAGTGGCGATGTTTTAAAACACGACCGATAGGTGTTTTAAATCGACACGAGTTACGAGTTTCGTTTTAGCACGTACGACGTTTTTAGTGCAGATGGCCCTCCAAAGTTTTGAACCTGACGTAAAATTACACATTTCTCCCACTAGAGCCTAAAAAAGATTGCCTAGAAAATTATATTATTAGGTATTATTCAAGAGCCCGATACCGTTTGTTACGAATTTGTGCATCTTTGTGATACTATCATGGGCTCTTAATTTGAAATGCTAGATAAAAGCATGTACGTATAGCAATTACAAATAGTGTTCCGGGTGTCTAAGCTAGTCAATTATTTCCAGTACAATGAGAGAGAGCTGAGCGCCATGCCCTGCTCGAAACATTGGAAGTAATTTTTGAAGCATAATTATACGTGATTAAGTATCGTTTTGAAATTAATAACGTGTTACATACTTCGTGACGGACTTGATCACATTAATTTCGAGTTCTAAAACCTCACTAGCAACGGCAATGCAGTTATTTTTTTACCACGATGTACAAAATGATACATTTATCCCAGATTGGATGAATTGATGAGCCAGATTGTGTCTTACATTAAGAGCATTGCTCACAATAATGATTACCAGTAGCAATTTATTACACTGGCATTTAGTGTTAAATCAGTTGTTATAGTAAAATAAATATGAATTGGTCTCGAAATATAAATTGATAGATTGACTGATGGCACAAGTTAGGGAAAAAGATACAATCATGTATTTACATTCTTAATTTTTTTTAATGTGTGAAGGGCGCCTTTCACGTCTAACTAAATCACAGTTTCGGAACGCGGCACACATTTTGACGTATGCTCTACAAAAGTAACTGTGACTGGTGGATATCAAACCTTTTCCATGTGTCACCATTTTCCATTCTATTTCCATGTGGCAGTAAGAATACATTTGTCACCACCCCAACTCCTCCTGCGGGTGTCGTAAGAGTCGACTAAGGGATTGAAGTGTCACTGACCATTACTTACAAGCGTAGTGATTATGGGTATTTACCTCCTAATGCGTCTATACGCATAGGTTATAGGAGAGGCCTACGTCCAGCAGTGGACTATCATAGACTGATCATGATGATGATGATGACTTATTGTCATTTACTGTAAGTACGAAAAAAAACTCGTCTGTGTAGTTACAAAAAAGATAATATTGTTACATAATGTTGCAAATTGAACCAATCGTCAATCTTAAAATCGCCGCTCAAATACAACTTAGCACCTTAAAATTACACCATCTAAAAGATTTGATGACATGTTGATGATACCTCATTTGAAAAATTACAGAAATAAGTAAGTATAAGAGCGCTCGTACACCTGTAAGTTCTTACGTAAGTTATAGGGACGGAGCAATACTAAGGAATGAGAGGTGAATATCACTATCTCATTCCTTAGTATAGCACTGTCCCTGCAACTTACGTAAGAACTCACAGATGTAATTTCGGCTTAAAATGCGTCCTCATAAACATGTAAAATGAGTTTTCTTAGACCTAATGGGTCATTTTCTCATTTAAATTACAGGGTGAGGCACGAATGTTTCTACAATAAAGAACCTCATTATTTTTTTAATTTTTGGAATTAGACATTTGTGTACAATTAAACTTGTAAAAAAGTTAATTAAAATTTAATTATGAATCGCGTCGTCAGCAAAACTAGAATGAAATTGGTATAAATGTACCTTGAATTAAGATCTGTAATTTTAGTTTATAGAAAATACCGAAGAGAAACAAATCAAGATCCTTCTAGCCGTTGGACAATGAAACGGTTGGTCAAAATGTTCGACGAACGAGGTTCGATTCAGCCAAAGCCATACCAACGCCAAGGTACCACCAGACCGGGAGAAATTATTGCCGCCGTGGATGCTGCCTTGCAGGCTAATCCGAAGACTTCCTCTAGGCAATTAGCTCTGGACACAGGAGTTAGTCAAAGGATAATTTTAAGGATTTTACACAAGGACTTGAATCTTTTTCCGTATAAAATTCAACTGACGAGTCGTTTGAACCCAAAAGACTTGCCGATTCGCCTAGAATTTTTTAAAAAACTGTTGAAGTTAGCAGAGGAGGAAGAAAATGTTATAAATTGTTTATTCATGTCCGATAAAGCACACTTCGATTTGAATGGAAATGTAAACAAACAAAATTGTCGCATATGGGCAAAAGAAAATCCAGAAGTCATTCAAAAAACCGATTTACATCCTGAACGTGTTACAGTGTGGTGCGCAATTTCTGCTTCAGGCGTTGTCGGGCCCTACTTCTTTGAAGAAAATGGTGATACGGTCACAGTAACGGGCAATCGTTACTTGGACATGTTAAATATTTTTTCTTTAGAAAACTACGCACATGACGCATACCTTTTAGTTCTGTATGGTTTCAACAAGATGGAGCAACGAGTCATATTTCAAAACCGGTCATGGAAACTTTGCGAGCTAAATTTGGCACAAAACTTATTTCGTGGAACAGCACTCTTCGTTGGCCCCCAAGATCGCCAGACCTCACAGTTCCGGATTTCTTTTTGTGGGGATACTGTAAACAAGAAGTGTACAGAACCAGACCTAGCAACAAGGACGAATTAAAAGCATCCATCTTCAGAGTTATCGAAGCCATACCCCGAGCGTCGTTGCGAGCCGCGACGAACAACGTTTTGGTCCGATGCAAAGCTTGCATTAAAGAGCGTGGTCGACATTAAACACAAATATTTTTTCACAAGTAATATTTAAATAATAAATTCCTTAATCTATTTCAACGAGAATATTCACTACCGAAACGTAATTGTTAAGTAAAATGGATTTATTAAACTTTGTTTTTGTAGCAACATTCGTGCGTCACCCTGTATAATACCGTATTATTAATATTATAAGTATTAATAACTCATAAAGTATTTTAATTCTGAACTACGGGCGATTTAATGAAAAACCACCTGACTTTTTTTATAAAAAGTATCCTGCTTAATCTTATGCAAAGGAATACTTCCCCGCCCTCCGAAAGATAGGTCGCATAAAACCGATATCAAAATCACTCGCAGGTCTGGCAACATCGGCGGAGATAAGGTAATGAGATGTCACTGAACTTGGCTACAAATAATGTACCTACTCATGTCAGCAATTTTCGTTTTATACAAAAATAACGGAAAACGGCTGTTTTGATGTTTTGTTTGTACCTACATGATCTTTGTATAAAACACAATGTCAAGGGTCCACGAAAAGAACATGTCTAGTAAATTCAAATTACAAAAGGAAAAACCACCTTACTTTTAACAGAATAGGGTGTGAATTCCTGATTTTTTTAGGCACTGGACATGTTTTTTTCGTGGACCCTTCATGTGTTTTTTGAAGATTTTTAACCGACTGCAAAAATAGGAGAAGGTGAATAATTCGATCAAAATCTTTTTTAATTAGGTACTCATGCAGTACCTATGGATAGAGCACATGTATTGAAAACAAAAAAATATACTTTTTTTTGTGGAATTGGAAGCAGCTTACTTTCGATGAATTTTTGTGTCGACATGTCAAGATTTCGATTCTATTTTCTATGAAATTAATTTTATTACAGTGCTCGGTTGCTATCAGGTCAATCCTGACAGCTGTCAGTTTCATACATTATCTGTCAACAATGTCACTTTTTGTAATATATTGAAATGCCAGGAGTCAGGATTGACTTCAAAGCGACCGAGCACTGTAATTCGTTACTACCTAGAATAACAATTCTTATTACTATCTATTAACATGAGATACCTACAATACAGTTCCTCGCGATAACAAATGGAATCGATAAATTGCTGTAGTAGGAATTACGATTAATTTAATTAGTCTTGAACTCAGGAATGACGTAGCTCTTGCTAAGAAACACTCTGCACGGCAGACTAAAGGAAGTACGAAGGCTAAAACTATTCCGATAAGGTGAGATACCTTGTAAAACTGTAATACTATATCGACGGTGAACTGCCATGACCTCCTAACATTTTGACGATTTTGAGATTTTTTATATGGTTGTGCTCGAAATTTAAAAAATAAATTAAATCGATTAAATTCATTCAAAAATTATAATCATCATCATTAATTTTATTATCAGCCTATCTCAGCCAACTGCTGGACATAAGCTTCTCCCATTACCTAATGCGTGTTATAAATATGAAAATTATTATATAAACATATTAAACATCATTTTAAACTATTTAATTCCTATTATAAAGACAGTTAAGCTAGACCCAGGGCGACATTCCTATACAAAAATAAAGTACCTATAACTTGGGTGCTCAAGCCGTAAACTTTTTCAATAACCCTACAGAACCCACGACCGAAAACGTGGCATGTATGATGATAACATTTTGTGCTATCTCATAAAAAAGTTTCCTTGTGAGCAAGCTACATTATCGATACAAAAGTAGGTATTTATATTCTTATTTTAAATTCACACGTTGTATTGTCCTAAAACTAGATCCTGAGTTTTAAAATGTTATGAGATAGAAAATAGAACGAATACAAGTTTTGCATTTTAGACACCTAAAATATTGTTTAATTTGGCTGAACACCACGACTTCAATATAGCTTATATTGAATATAAATTTTATTTCCACCCTAGAAAATACTATGTAATTTTATAGAAAAAAAATTTTTTTTGATATATTTTGTGGTTTTCACATAAGAACAAAACTACGAAAATAAGTTTAAAACTAGAAAATTGTACACTATGTGCAGTTGATCACTCGAGTGCGGGGATACGGTGACTGGGCGAGGGGCTAGCTCACTCTCATTTTATTTTTAATGCCCTATATCTTACTTGAAACAACAATATCTAGTGACTGATATCGCGGATTTCAGCGTGGAGTTGAACGTTTATATCTCTGTATTGACTCTATACATTTTAAAAGATTATCATACTAATGATGCAAATGACCACAAATAAATAAACAAATATCATGGGACAATGTTACACAAATCAACCTAGTCCTATACTATGCTCAAGTAAGGGTAAGGTGCTCTGGCTACTAAGCAACGATATAAACAACAGATAAATATATACAAACACTTAAATACAGACGAAATAACCATGACCAAGTCACAAATATTTATGAAAAACACACAAATATGACGCCCTCGCCGGGACTCGAACCCGGAACTTTGTAGGCAGGGTCGCTACAGACTAAGTTACGGAGGCAGTCAAGTTACCATGTACACTTATTGTTCGAGGGCCGCAAAACGAGATGGAGCCAAGTGACAAAATTAATGGTGAAATGGTGCCGTGTGGTGACGGCAGTAAGAATAGATTTGTCACCACCCCAACTCCTCCTGCGGGTGTCGTAGTAAAAGTCGACTAAGGGATTGAAGTGTCACTGACCATTATTTGATAAAAGATTGATGATGGGCAGCAGCGTCATCAACTCATCATAGTGGACACATTACTGCGATCGCCAATCCGCTTGCCCAGCGTGGCGATTATGGACATTTACCTCCTAATGCGTCTATACGCATAGTTAATAGGAGAGCCTACGTCCAGCAGTGGACTATCATAGGCTGATGATGATGATGATGACAAAATGAAGTGCTGGCTTTAAAAATTGGTAAAATTTTGACACAAAAATGGTCATAACTATGAATCCGTACAGGATATATAAATACACGCCAAAGAAGCATAAACAGAAGGAAGTATGAATCACACAGGCAATTAAATAGCTCAGACGAGAAATCCACAGGGATTACTTTTATTGATGATGTCTATCAAGTCGCATCAAACAGTGAATCCATTTATTAGTGCAGCGGTGGCTCGCGGACTAAGTCAAATGGTGGTCTCCATTGTTATTATACCGGTTCAATCTACAAAGTTGAAGCTTTTGAGTTAATTTTATTCAAGGAATTTAATATCTGAACACAATTTGAAAACTTTTGTTACAAACTTCTGTTTAACGTGTATGCAAGGACAGATAACTTTACTGATTAGTCATAACTTAGTGGTACTTATATGTCACTTACACTTAAGCTACCGCTCGAGAGTGTCACAACGTTGTGATATAATTACAAAGTTTATTTAGGCAACTGGCTTAAGTCGTCAGAATGACTAAATTTATAATATATGGTCCCATGTGTGTTATATTCAACAGGATTTGTTTAACTAATTAGAGTTGTAGAAACCAAGTATCCAAAGCAAAATGCAAGGAAAGCACGAAAAGGGAAATTCTTGATAAATGGGTATGTCTCATTTAGATTTGTGACCTCACAGCCATGTACAGGAAGTTAACGTTAACTAAACGTATTTTTATATCATTATTATATGAACAGAAAGCTCGATGCAAGACACAACAAATCAATATCAAAATGCTGAACTTCCTGTAAACACTTAACTTTCACACATAGTCGTGACACCTTTGTCAAACGAAATAGATATTTGGATATTTCTTCTCAAATATATAGAAGTAGCTAGGTTTTATTCATTATGCAAATAATTGTTTCTATCCGTCAAACCAGTACAGAAATAAAGAAAAAAACGTTATCGCGGATTCAGCTAAATCACTGAAATGGATCCCAAATTCTTTGAGGGTCTCCAAGTATGAACCGTGTCAGGGATAGGGATAACGACCAAAATCAAACTCAATTTACGGGAAGCACTTGAGAAATCACAAGAAAGGAAGGCGTTTTGATATTGCCGCAGTGAAAACAACTTCTTACTAAAACAGAATGTTAATGCCTGCAAAAAAATCTTCATGGCATTCTTACATTTATTCCGATATACCTCAATAATTGTTGTGATGTTTGTCGGTTTAAGGCTGCGTTTCGACCAGAGATGTGCGAGCATGTCGTCCATTAAATACAAAAGCGACACAAGTCAAAAATTTACTTTTTACAGGGGAGCTGTTTAAAGATTTTTTATTCGTTTTTTGTTCACAATTTTTTTTACAGCGTTAATATTATATGTGTTATAAATCAATTTGTAGGCATTTTAACCTTCTCTCTTTTGATGTGTTTGGTTATTATAATGTAATATGTGCTGTGCAAGCTTTTATGAGCGTATACGTCCGTTTTGCATAAAAAAATAACATTAACTCTGATATATTTTTTTCCCCTCACTAGCTCGTAAAGCGCTCGTTCATCGTTTAATACGAGCGGGTAAAAACGCTTTTTACACTCTTGTGAATAAAGTAATTTGACATTGCTCTAATTCCTATAGCCCCCTACTGCCTAGTATAAGTGGATCTGTTTGACCGTAGTAAACATGCGCAATCGGAGCTCACTTGTTAAATTGGTCGTTCTCATGGGTGACTTTGTAAGCCATTGGCTATATTTAAGTTCTACGATACGTTTCGACATTGAGTTTTAAATGGTTTCTTTAAGTTAATTTACATTTGGATGAGATTTGTAATCATATTTCCTCGCGATAGTGAGGGGAAAAAAGTTGTATTACACTTGGCGGCAAAGTTTGTTCAACTCTCGTGCCTTGAGACCTTCGCAATGCTCAAGATTCCATTTTTTGAACCACTCGCTACGCTCGTGGCTCAATTTTGGAATCTTTCGCTAGCTCAGGTGTCAATATTGTCACGACAGTTAAACAACAACTTTGCCCCCTTGTATAATAAATAACTATTTCCATCAAAGGCCACAAATACAAAAAAATAAGCATTTATTTCAGTTTAAGCATACATAAAATCATGTTTTCAACATAGAAATACTGTTTTTTAACAAAACTGAACCAGATAAAACTTTTTCTTACTATTTCTTTACTTATCTATTGTCAGAACATGTTTATAGGTACCGTAAACCGGGGCTACTTTGATTAATTTCAACTTTGGTTACATATTTTGATGAATTTAACGGACGTACTAATTTAAAATTCAGATATAATTATCGGCTTACTTCAAGAATCAACCTGCTATAAAAAAAATGTGGTACCTTTAGTTAATAAATATAAAACAAATACAACGCGATCAAAGTTATATTGTTGAGAATGGAATTACTTTGATACCACTTATTTTTTACTACAAACCGAAAACAGTCCACCTTAAAGCACGTAAATAATAAAAATCGGTTAAGTACATTTTTAGTTATTTGTTTTTTCTATGTGTATTGTATTTGTGGGGTGGTTACTATGATCCCATACTAAATGATCCAAATTGATTTGTTTTGACGGTTTACTAGTTTTTTCATTAGAATTGATGCAAGAACTTAATTTTTGCTAATACAAAAGTATATATTTCAATATTTAATTGCAGAAATAATAAGTCTTTCCTAAAAATCTACTTATAATTAGTAATAATGTAGCAATTTTTTTGTTCTAGACGACATTACAGTTTAGCGCTAGTACTCGGGTGCTATATGCAGTGAAGAAATAGGCATGATGACTGTCAAGTCAAATCAACATCTTTTTTCGATTTTTGAAAGATTTACATGAAATACACAAAAGTGACGTCACGTTTGTATACCACACTTATATTAAATAAAAGTTCTGTACAATAATAATGACTGCATTCTACGAGTATATATGCATTAGTAATAATTTATTCATGTATGGTGCCGTGCATAATGTCTAATATTTTATTTTAAATTATACAGTCATCATTCCTATGTTGGTATTGCCAAAAGTGAAAAAATAAATACTACTAATATAAGTTTTTAGATTCGTTAAAACATACAACGGGGTTAGGTCTATGTTTGTTTTACTTGTATTGTATACAAATAATATATAGGAAAATATGACAAATACTTTATAATCCGAAGTTTATGCCATTACTGTTTATTCGTAGTCGCGATTATAGGTACACAAAATTCACAGTCATCTTTTCCACACAATCTCTAATATCACTTCATCAGCCTATGAAAGTCCACTGCTGGACGTAGGCCTCTCCTATTACCTATGCGTATAGACGCATTAGGAGGTAAATGCCCATAATCTCTATTTACTTTTAAGTAAAACGAACACATTACAAAGTACTACGTTTTACAATGACTGTTTTTATAAGATGTATTGTATTTTTTAAGATTTCATGCAAAAGAAACAATTATTCAATCTACGTACATTTATCGATTTTAATTTTATACTGAATTAAAAACGGTTGTAAATGCAACAATGTTTTTTAAAACGTCCGTATGAAGTGTACATTTTAAAATCCTAACTGCCACATTCCATATTGCGGTTCCTTTGTTTATAAAGAAATCTAAACCATACATATTTACTTTATTCAAAACAGCATCATGTATAAATATGGCTCCTGTGATTGATGCATTCGAATATATTTTTAATTCAAAAAGGTTGCAAATCCTAATACGGCAATTATGATTAATGA
Organism: Thaumatotibia leucotreta; assembly: GCA_025490895.1. Taxonomy (NCBI): domain Eukaryota; kingdom Metazoa; phylum Arthropoda; class Insecta; order Lepidoptera; family Tortricidae; genus Thaumatotibia; species Thaumatotibia leucotreta. The sequence continues at coordinate 13,440 of JALPQI010004030.1, read as the reverse complement.
AAAATCAAATTTAAGAGGATATTTTAAAATTATAACTGCCACATTCTGTTTTGCGACTCCTTTTTACGTAAAGAAACATAATATTTACGTATTTATTCACAATGGCCAGATCTGCAAATATGGCAGTTTTGCTTACATATTTCGGCTGCTCAAAATTAAAAACAAGTAAGTCCATTTTTGGCCATTTTCTGTTTTTTAGCCCATACGATTCCTTGTCTTAAAATACATATTTCTGCATTTTAATTTTAATTTTTTTCTTTATAGTTTTTCAGTTATTTGAAAAAACACATTTCAAGTATCTCAATTGGATCAAATAAACAACATTAAAATAAAGCATCTCGACTAAAACTAAGTGAAAATCAAGTCAATCAAGTGAATGGATTCCTTCTTACTTGTTTTTAACTTGGTTATATGCGAGATACTGGGTTTTATCGTTGTGTGACCGTTAATGAGGAATAGATAACTCACCAGTTACTTGAATATGACTTCTTTGGATAGGCGACTTAGTTGTTTTTAATGTAGACATATACTTGTCTTTTTCATGTTTTAAAGATACCCTACATATTAAAACGATCATATGCAACATTATCTCGTTGTCATTCTACATCTCTTACACATCTATACGTTGCAAGTCCAGAACATATTTATTGTACTTAGGTACCCTACTTATTGCCTAATCTTATTGGAATAGTGATGTGTGGCTTTAATTAAATACTATCAATTGATCGGACGAAATTAACACGTGGAAAAAAGTTGGTTGCCATGAGTTTACAAAGCCAATCGTAAGCACATACCATACAAATGTGACGTAACTGCTAGGTATTGTGTTTTATTTTTTATCTTTACCGAACAGAACTATTACTTTTATTGCATTAATGAATAGACTTTTTACTGTTTAATTTAACTGGCATTTTGATCTAGCCATGATCCAAATATACCCTACGTAACGATTTCTTTCCATGTATCTTTATGACGTATCTTTGAAAACGAAACGCCATTACTAAGCCTAAACTGTCTCTTCATGTGTCACTTGGCTGTATCTCGTGAACCATGACAGCCAAGCAGATAAAATGATCGTAGATATTCCTTTTACCGCATTTACAATATGAAAAAGTAAAATAAAACTAGCATAAAATATTATTTATTCATTGAAATTTAATTAGGTACCTATCTTGATGTAGGTATATGTAACTATTAAAATAAACTTGTGTACCTATTATAAATTTTTGTACTACTCGTCTACGTTAAATACAAGGACTTACTTGTTTTTAACATAGACTTTTTTTTACATTTTGTGATTATTACCAAGTTAAAAACGATTTTCAGCTGCCTATCCTAGACGACTTTAGTTACAATGGTATAAAAAACAAGTAATATATAAAATGATATTACTAATAAATGTCAAAAAAAACATATTGATATCACTAGAACTTTTTGAGAAAATGTCATTTGAAGTTAAAATACGTTTTTTGGCTCTCCTGTAAAATTCACTAAAACCCTCATACTTGTTTTTCATTTTGAGCAGCCGATTTCTTAACATAATCACTTATTTTTTCGTTTTATGGCACTTTTTCACAAAAATGTTGTGCGTTTTGGTCAACGGTCGAGTCGCAACTGACAAAATGGTAGTTTAGCACTGAAGTTAGTCACGAAAGAGTGATAATGGAAAAAGGGCACCTGCTTAATTTTGATACTTTCTAACGTCAAATCGACAAGTGTCTCAGTACCATGTAAAATATGAGTGCTTATAATGTCGTTTTAGCAATAAAATCATTTTTCTCGGTTTTTGAGTTGTGTCGCTTTTGTATTTAATGGACGATGTGTTTCCATACAAATGACACCTATTAATGATTCGAGTGAGGTGTCATTTGTATGGAAACTCATACTCGCTCATCTCTGGTGGAAACGGTATTATAATACTACTACTAAAAAGGGCATTATAATATTACTTTTGAAAGATGCACGAGTATATGTATATTACTTATTTTAGATTAACGATTAGTTTAAATTATACCAAACAGTTACTTCTAAACGGCTTTTGTTAAAGATAATTAAATGTTTTAACAGTACCTATACTACGTGTATTATGGATGGATAAGAATAGACATCGGTTCTAATTTTAATGTTGACGTGTTGAGATCACTGCATCAATTCAATAGAGTCTACATAGATAAGGTGGTCTCATGAATATGTAAAACTACGTTTCAACAACGGTCAAATCAAATTGAAAATGGTAAATCTAATTGGTTTTAGCCGAAAGCAATACCATCGCAGCCAGCGTTCCTATGCGACTACACAATTAGCGAATCCAGACGTTTGGACTGTCGATACGTATATCGATCCAGTCCTTTCATTAAACTGGCTTTGACTGCAATTGATTTGTTGAAGTTAGTTTATTGTAGGTAAATGCTAAACTATCGTACAATAATGTCAATAACCTTGAATAACCAATATCCAGAATTTTCTAACAGAAAGCATTGACCCGATTTTTTATGCATGTTTTCTGTATCGAGAAAGAAATTGTATTAAAAAAGATCCAGCTTAAGTAATCACAGAGATAAAGTACCATTTGAAGCTTTTGAGAAATGAGCCTCTTGTCATAGTCTGCGTATATAGGAAGGGGTAGAGCGCAAGGAGGAATATCGTCCTCATGAGCACATGACCAGAATAGCGTACAAGATTAAGAGAAGTTGCAACCGTATTTGAATTGGCTCGTTCTGAACACCTGGACCAAAAGCATCATCTCCGGAAAACTTAACTATGCCACTAAGTCTATTTATGCAACTTTCATGCTTAGAAAACCAAACTGGATGTTTAAAAATGGATTTCATTCCCGAGCCACATAGTTACTTGTTCATCAGACGAAGTGGTGGGGGTCGCCGTCATCGGTCCTGACGAGGAAAACTAGACAGGCTGGCCAAATAAGTGCTTTCTCGCTGTCAGTAACATTTTGGGAAGGAGAATAAGTCCCTTAGCTTCCTAAAGCCCAGCTTCTATTGAGAAGAGAAAAGCCAAAATTTGCCATTGAAATTTTTACCTAATGCAGGAAACAAAGTCGATTTCAGTTTATCTGAAAGTTTTAAGAGACAAATTCGTTCGATGCTAATAAGTACTACATGTTGGACCACGGGTCTTTTGAGATTAAGGGATTTTAAATGAAATTAGTTCAAGTTTTATTTATTTATTTATTGGCGTCTCCTCTGTTATTACAATAAGAGTAGGGTTTAGGGTCTAGGGCTTAGGGGTTTATTCTTCACCAATTCGCGATATTAAAACATCAATCTTAAAATAACAAAGCGTATGAGACAACGTCTGCAACTGACCATTTCTATGACAAGAATGCCCCCACCGACCATCAGTCAGGTTACTTATAGGACTTAGAGGGTCCGGGCGGGTGCAGGTGGCGTGACGTCATAGTGGCGTGAACGCCTGAACGGTCATGTAAGGGGCAGCTGTTGTTTTTTTACATTGATTACTATTGGATTCTTTTCCCATTTTAGATTCTACATGATGACGCCGCCGTCATATTTAAACTTTATTGCACAAAAGTAAAACTTAACGTACAAAAGGCGAACTTAATGCCATGAGGCATTCTCTACCAGTCAACCTTAAGGCAAAGCAGAGAGATTGTTGAGAGTTTTAAAAGTAGGTAGCTACATAACTAAAATAAATCCTTGTGATCCTTCCAAAAACCTTCTAGTCTAGGGGAGACTGGGTAAAGGTATAGGAAAACTCTCGTGGGCAACGGAAATGCACTTTTTTTGGGCCACCTGATATATTTGTAGGGACTTTTATCCCATTTCATTAGCCATCAGCATATCCATAGTGGATCGTCATTCATAGGAAAACAATGTCCTTTCCCATATGATTTAATGAATTTGAGCAATATTGCACTCAAAACGTCGGGATTCGAGGCACATTTTAGTCTTGTTTTAACAAACAATGTGTGAAAATTGTGAAAGTTAAGCAAGAGGCAAATTGCAAGCTGAGTATTAATTAATAAGTTTAGTATCAGTTGTAAGCGTTTTATAAACTATATAGAATATTCATAAAAGGGGTTCAGTATTACTTAACTCTGCAAAGATAATGGTACCCTCTTTAAGACTGGGTAAGGGATAATAAATCAGCGCGGCCTCAATGAATCTCAGCCCTTGTCACTCTTTGATAATCCTCTATATGAATATATAATGTAGGAGGAAAATCTATATTACCTACCTAAAGTAAAACATATTAAAGCTACCATATTTAAGTCTTTCATTGAAAGCGAGGAAGACGGAAATCTCGACACGTCCTCGTTTCTCCGTTCCTTTCAGTTAGACACCTTGGCAAAATATTATAACTTATAAAGTATTTAAGTAGATAGAAAAAACGTTAAAAAACTCGTCAGACTCTTAATAGAAGACTGAAGAAATAAGACATAGACATTAGACATTTCTTTCCATATTACTTATACAAAAATGATATCGGTCTCTGCATTCGGCTACAGCCGGTATCACAGAAGACCATTAAACGAAAAACGAAAAAAAAAATAAGTACAGTACAGTGAAGAAAGTACAGTCGGCGATAAAAGACAATATTTTTTTTTGTCAGAAACTTGATTTTCTTTTTAACTACCTACTTGTGTCAATGAATGTCTGACAGCGATATTATAAAAGTATTATTTTATAACGTAGCCCAAGGGATGCATGTTACTGTACCATTATGAACACAGTTTAGCAATATTCTTATGAAATTTCACACAATACCACTGTTATTATTATTTATTTTTTACATGAAGCAAACCACTTCCTCAGCCTCTTTTTGCCACTATTTAAATGTTCCAATCAAATTAATTTAGATGACGCGTTGCACATAAGTCAAATCTCAACCCTCGAATTTAAAGAACCCGTCTTATGTATTATATCACTGTTGCAACAATTCTTATATATTTAGACCTAACCACTTCAGATAATTATGATTTACTACCTCCATCAACTGTTTTAAAGCATCTGTCATGTTCCAGATGTAATTCATTCTCAGAATGTACTACATTGGCATGCATTACAGAGAATTGGCACACAATCAATACGGTAAACTGACTGCAATTTTAGTTATTTCCTGTGTATATCACAAATATTTACGTTCATTACAGTAATTAAATTTAAACAATAGAATTTAAATCCAAGGATCAAAAAATTCTGCAGACTCACTATCAACCAGAATAAAACATATCTCTCAGATAGCAGTCCTTTTCATTTACATGCCTGGAGAAAAGGATAGATAATGTTAATTCTGACTGATGTACGTAGGTACAGTCGAGTGCATTAATATATAGACACATTTGTAAGGGATCAATATGGAGAAGTGTACATACCTGTACATATCTGGGAATTGTGAAAGAGGCCATAAATGGCCGTCAATGACTATCCATTCGTTTTTGGAAAGATGCCAATGAAACCAGTATTTTATTAATTGGTATCCGATTCGGGCTTCCGATTCTCCGTGTACCTTTTATGGGCACTGGAGGTTAAGAGACAGTCGGGGAGAATGGGTACAATGGATCACCGGGCACAGTGAATCTTTTGAAATAACTTTGCTTGTATTATTCATAAACATCAAAATCTTACGGCCTTATAACTCCTTTGTGTGTTCTAATAGTCTTTGACTACGCCTAAGAAAAAACATTGTCATTGAATTTTTGCAAAATAAATATTAGATATCATAGGTCAATGCCTCTTCCGCGCCTGATAAGTATTGTTAGTTTTTGATATTATTATAAACGAGCTAGAAATTTTCAAGTACTTTCAGAAGTGATTCATATCAGTAATTAGTTTAAGTTATTATGAATTTCTTGAGTGGCGGCCACGTACCGGAAGGCGTAGCGTGGGTAGGCCCCCCACAAGGTGGACTGATGACCTGGTGAAGGTCGCAGGAGTCCGCTGGATGCGGGTGGCGCAGGACCGGTAATTGTGGCAATCTTTGGGAGAGGCCTATGTTCAGCAGTGGACGTCTTTCGGCTGATATGATGATGATGATGATGATTATGATTTGTAATCCTGTTGACGTACCGAATAAAAAAAAGTAAAAATAGCACTACTACTAAAATTATTGCAAAAAAATAGACTGTTCCCCACTGTCCCCTACGTACACATAATGTCAACGATTTTGTTTTACCTTTATTACTAACCGATCAGATCTGATATCAGTTGCATGGGTCAAGGTCTAGATGACTCGCGCACCATGATTGGAGATGCGGGTAATCGACCGAGCTAGCAAGTTTTATGTTTCGAATATATTCATCATCATCATCATATCTGCCGAACGACGTCCACTGCTGAAAACAAGCTTCCCCCAAAGATGACCACAATGACCGGTCCTGCGCCATTCGTATCCAGCGGACTCCTGCGTCGTTCACAAGGAGTGACCACCTAGTGGGGGGCCTGCCCACACTGCGCCTTCCAGTACGTGGCCGCCACTCAAAAACTGTTCGCTCCAACGGCCATCGGTTCTACGTTTAAGTTTATTACTTTGACAAAATATTATTATGTCCTTTATTTCTCAATTCTCTTAAGTTAGGGTTTTTATAAAAATGTCTATAAAAGTAAAATACAATAAAACATACAAAAACAATACAAAACACATAAACACATTATTATTTTTCATTATTGTGAGTATCTCACTGCTGGACCAAGGCCTCCGCCAATTTATTCCACTCTGCTTCATGATAAGCCGCCTCTGACCACTCTTTTAAAGAGTCTAGCTCGTCTTGCTGTTGAGCGGCACTCTGTTGCTATCCTGGCCTACAGCTCACTCGGCATCCGACTGACGGCAAAATATACTTTCGTGTATACAGTATTACAAGTCTAGAATTCGGAAGAACAGCTAATTATTTGTAGGTAAAACTTTACACTATTATTAATGGTCTCAGTTCCACATGCACAATACAGATTCGAACTGCTTGAGGTTCAACGAATAGTACAGTTAAGTTCATAAATATATATACAAATTATGCACCCTATGTCAATACCATAAGAAAAATAATGTACACATCGCCGCCCCCGGCGAATAAAATGATAACTGCAAAAACCTAATTTTTCAGTAGAAAATAAAAACATGTTTTTGTCGTTAACTTCATTAATACTAAACGTATGCAAATTATGTAAAGTTCTAACGATAGCTAATTTTTGTAGCATTCTGAAAAAATAGGGTAACCTCTTCTTAAACATACCGACAAAAAGTTATTTCAAAAACAAAAAGTTAGTCAAAATTTACCATCATCAAGGATATAATAATGTCGATTATCATTTTATTCACATTGCGGCTACGCCAACACCAAATATTGCACCATCATGTTATAATTTTATTCAGAGGGTGACCAGGGTGCAAGCTAGTGAGTATAATGCTACAATATCACATTATTCCGGTAAATTGAGTGTTAATCTTTTTTAAAAAAGGCTTTTAATCTAGATTAAAAATAAAAATGTAATATGGTAATCAGCATTAATTTTATTGAACAATAAAATTGAAATAGTTAAACTCAAACCTAATAAGTAAATTGGCAGAATGATTATTATAATTAATTACTTACCATTACTAAAATTTTATTATTATGATCGGGTACCTATCTCCTCAATTTTTCTAACATTATTTCATATAGCCATAAGACGTGAAGTCCTTTGTTTATACATTTTGCAGTCAATCCACTTATATAAGTTAATATATCAGAAATTACCGCCCAAGTGCCAGTCGGACTCGCGCGCCAAGGGTTCCCTACCATTATCAATTTATCATAAAATAATAAATTAGAGGTAAAAAAATGTTTTTAAAGACAAGCTTTTATAGTAAACAATATAAAGAAAAAATAAACCATGACATTCATAAAATCCACGGTTTTGTAAGTCTTACCTAACGAACCACAAAAGGGTTGAATTTAGCTGAACAATAGTGTCGTCAGCAAAAGTATGATATACCTATATATAAACAAACATTATCCATAAGAAGTTTATTTACATTCCTTCCAAATTAAAATTTTGTCGGAGTCGAGGCCTAAAAATTGTGCGACAAGCTTTCAATCTGGATATAATATAGATAAACTGCTTATGGATAATGTTTGTTTACACATAAGTACATATATGTCTCATAGTTTTGCTGATGACACATCTATTGATCAGCTAAACTCAACCCTTTTGTAGTTCGTTACTTGTAATATATTATTCCCCGGTCTATCCATTTAAATTAACGCATCATTGTTGTAAGGTCTCTTTTCAGTTAATTTGTGCAATCTAATTCTTCAATCTGTAGACTGTCTGAAGACTGAACTCTACTCAGAGCTTCTTAGTTGTTGCGGCTCCCAGCACAGGAGGTGAAGCGGGGACCGTACAGAAGTAAAACCAGTCGCGGCTGCCGCCGCGCCCCCGCTTCCTCGAGTCGCCTAGCGAGCCACTAGGCTCTGAGATACACGCTCATGTGCGCGTCTACTTATTTTATTTTGATTATTAATATCTAAATTTCAAGTACCATTGTGGAACTACGATTAGACCTTGTTTGAAGCATCCTCGAGTTTTATTTATTACTGAAGACCTCAAAAATTATACATGGTGACCTAACGACGTGATTAATACGCAACATTCTCTACCCGAGTCGAGCAAAGCTACGTGTGAAGAGGGCAAAGGTCACGACAGCGACAACGAAAATCTTCACATCCTTGGATCAAGTATTGGAGTTTGCGACGCCTGTTGACCTGTACGCCGACGCCACGACGCTGGTCCTGTTCCTCGGTGTTTAATTTGGAAGTCTACGAGCCGAGGAAGCTGCAGACACCCTTGCTTGAAGCCCGCCGGCCAGGATTACGCCGCAGCCAGGTTTAGCGAGGGAAGTGCACCAGCCTGTATTTTCCCCTCTTTCCGCTTGTATTTTCCTATACTTGATTGATTAGCTTTGCCAGCTTCATAATAAGGAGTAGGTACTTGAGTTTAAATTTATGCTTAATTGCACAGTTGACGCAAACATTTTTTTTAAGCGACTTTCTCCTAATTGATAGTGCCAGTGAATAACCTGGTCGCTGCTTTTAGCCTATTTTTAATTATTAAAAGGCCTTTTGGGTACGCTGAATTAAGCAATTAAATTTTTTGCAATCGAATCCTATTGATATTTGAACGCCTATTTGAGTGCGTCTTCGGATTCGTATATTTAATACGCTTACATTTAAGCATCGCGCTGCTTAAAGAATATAATTAATTTTCACCCTTTTTCTTGCCTATAAACGCCATTAAATACGCATTTATCAAAATTCACGGATATATATTCAAAATAAAATCCTTTAGGTTCTTTAGTGACACGAATGTGTCGTGATTGCAGATAAGAGCCGGCCGGTCACCGCCCGGCAACAGCCGCGCGCTCAGCTGTAGCGCGATTTCTGCTGACACCTGCACTCCGCTGCATCTACGTTGTTGCCGAGTCAACCACCGTGACTGTGAACATAAGCCGGACAATTCACGTATTTCATTTTCTCCTTATATTTTTATTTTTGATTTTGTTTTCTCATTCGTTGTTTAACTGAAATCAGGTCTTTTTTCATAATAAGATGGCTACGTTGATCCCTACCAGAATCTCCATCAAGGGCCGTATTACGAAATTCAAAAATTATATTGCCGAATTAAATGGGCAGGAAAATATTTCCTCTAAGGATGTTGACGAGCTCTCGTTGAGATTGGACCGTTTTCGTAACATGTTTACGCAGTTTGATCAAATCCAAACTCAAATAGAGATCTCGACTACGTTAGACATGGCCACTGAAATTGACATAAGAGAAGAGATGGAGAAGGATTTTATATCTCTTATTGCTGCAGGTCAAAAGATTATTGACAGGACGGCCGAAAGATCTGATTTCGCCAGCGTAAAGTCTGAAGTCCACAGTAACTGTGGTCACGATAATAATTGTAATGGATTAAACTTCCGGCTACCGATTATTAAAATTGCCAATTTCGATGGTTCATACTTTAAGTGGCTTGAGTTTAGGGACACTTTCGATTCGCTCATTCATAGCTCTGACAACATCAAACCGATCTACAAATTTCATTATTTAAATTCTTACTTGGACGGTGAGGCCGCCCAGGTTATTAGTAATTTAGAGGTATCAGATAATACCTACGCGGAAGCCTGGCGCCTCCTCTGCGAGAGATACGACAACAAAAAACAGCTGATTAGCAATCATTTGAATTCGTTATTCAACTTGCAATCGGTTGCCCGCGAATCGGCAAAGTCTTTGCGTTATTTAGTGGATCATGTCTCTAAAAATTTACGGGCTTTAAATACATTGGGTCAGCCCACTGATAAGTGGGATACGCTTCTTATACATATGGTTGCGAGTAAGTTGGATAGCAACACGACATTAAAATGGGAGGAATTTAAAAATAATTCGTTCAAAAATGACGAAATGCCTACACTGGCCGATTTTAATAGTTTTTTAAAGGGACGTGCTGATGTTTTGGAATCGGTTCAGCGTAACAAGTCTGACAGATACAGCGCTAATAATAATACTAAACGCGAACCTGTTGCCTCACCTCATAATAAACATGAGAAGACCAGCACGAAATCCTTTGCGGTTTCAGCTGCTCCCGCCACTTCGTCCTCAGCCTCTCCTCCTGCCTGTGTGTTCTGCAGCGGTGAGCACCGAATTTACGATTGCTCGTCATTCCTGTCTCTCGCCATTGAAGACAGGATCGCCGGAGCGTCGAAGTTACGTCTCTGCCTTAACTGCTTGCGGAAGGGGCACACTTCTCATCGCTGCAGAGTAGCTCCGTGTCAAACTTGTAAGAAGCGCCATAACACTTTATTGCATAGGGTGACTCCTCAGGCTGCCGCCTTGCCCGTGAACCCGCCGGTGTCGCCGCGGCCGGAGCCCGGCCTGGCATCGCACATGTCCGTGTCCCACTCAAATCAGGTTTTATTACCTACTGCCCTTATTGACGTGTATGACCCGAGAAATAACAATTACGCAACAGTACGCGCATTTTTAGATTGCGGCAGTATGACTTCCGTTGTTAGCACTAGTTTAAAGCAAAGATTACATCTCGCGGCCATGCCTAATAATTTGAATCTTTTCGGATTGGGCAATATTCCCGTATCAACTGCCCCCGAGCGCTGTGCCGTGCGAATTCGATCTAAGCAAGATAATAACGTAAAATTCGACATTTCATGCTTAATGTTACCTACCGTCACCGGAGATTTGCCACTAAGTTATATCGATGTATCGAACATGAACTTGCCGCCTAATGTGAAACTCGCTGATCCTCGATTTAATGAGCCCGCGCCAGTTGATATTTTAATTGGTGGTGACATTTTTTTGGCATTTGATTGGATTCGAACAGATTGACGTTGGGCTTGATACGTTGGTATTGCACAAGTCTAAGCTAGGTTGGTTGGTAGTGGGAAAAACAAATGCGTATGCGATGTCTGGCGACGGGACGTTCAATTCCTTTTTACAATGTAACCATTTATCTATGCGAGGTGATAGTTTAGACGACTCGCTTACAAAATTCTGGCAGCTGGAGCAAGTGCCTCAGCCGACCCAGCCGTACACAGATATAGAAGCGGAATGTGAACAACATTTTATAACTCACACTTATCGTGACGAGAACGGCAGGTTTTGCGTTCGTTTGCCATTAATTACAGAACCCGACTGTTTAGGAGATTCGTATCGGTTCGCTAAAAAACGGTTCTTTGCTTTGGAAAAGCGATTTAAGCGCAACCCTGACCTAAAAAAGGCCTACGTGCAATTTATAAATGAGTATGCCGAATTAGGCCATCTCTCTGTCTCTGACTCTGACATTCCTAACCCTTCGTTTTTCGTGCCCCACTTACCCGTGTTAAAACCTGAGAGCGAATCCACTAAGTTAAGGGTTGTTTTCCATGGTAGTGCCCCTACCACATCCGGGTATTCTATAAATGACCTTCAAATGGTCGGCCCGACGATTCAAGACTCATTATTTAACATTATCTTGAGATTTCGTACCTATAAATATGTTTTGACCGGTGATGTCGCTAAAATGTATCGACAGATTTTTATTCAGGAGTGTGACCGTGACCTCCAATTAATTAAAAATCAAACGAACTTACCAAGTGAAGTTCGATGATAATTATGTGAACAGCTTCATTCGACGCGATTTAATAGTGTTTACATGTTGTAGTAGCATAACCAAGCACTAGCCTTGCACGGTTTGTTGAAAGAATCGTTTTTTTTTTTTTTTTTTTTTTTACTTTGATTCTGACAACACCGTCTCCACCAATCTTATAAATAACGGTCCAAACCGCCATTTTTCATTTTGTTTACAGTTATTTGTTTCATATTTATAGGGTAGGGATTTTTATTTTGGGAGGGTATGTGTAAATCGCGTCGAATGAAGCTGTTCACATAATTATCATCGAACTTCACTTGGTAAGTTCGTTTGATTTTTAATTATGTTTCACAGCTTCATTCTTTGCGATTTAATAGTGTTTACATGTTGTAGGATGTTCAGAGCAAATCAAATAAATATGAAACAAAAGGGTTGAATAATCAGACAGGTATGTATGTATTTTTACTGCATTTATTGAATGAATAAATACCATATTGAATTATTATATTGTTATAATGAATTACATTTTTATTGTTACAATTTCTTAATAATAATTGTTTTTTACAGGTTATTCGACGACAGAACAGACATCGCAAACTGATTGGGATCAACAATAATCTCCTTATTATAATATTTTGCGAATACCGAGGAGGAATCAGTCCAGCCTGCAGTTTTCCTAATTAAATCTAAAGAGACTCCAAGTTTATTAGCCGAAGTAGTAGCTGCGTGCCTTGTACTATGCGCATTAAATATGGATGTGTCTAGTCCAGAACAATGAAGAATGTTTTTTATCCAGTGACTGAGTGTTTGTGGTGATAATTTATTATGCGGCAGTCTATAGCTAATAAATAAATAATCGTGTTCTTTACGTAATGATCTTGTTTTATTGATGTAAGTTTCAAGACATCGTGCTGGACAAATCTCTGGACGTGTATCAAAATACGGTAAGCGTAGAAAAGGCTGGTACGAGTTCGGTTTGGTAGTTTTTATATTATCTGGGATGTGTATAGTTATATCTATGGGACTGTTGACCTTGATATTACATAATCTTATTAATGAGAGGGTTTGAACACGGTGTGCTGTTGCTAAGGCTAATAAAGTTAGAGATTTTTTACCCAAGATTTCTAAATTCAAAGTTTCATTGGGCCATTTGTTTGACAAATAATTTAATACAATATTAGGGTCCCACGTTACGTTGTACCTTGGTTTTGAAGGCCTTAATTTAAAAATGCCTTTCATAAAACGTTTAATTATTTCGTGATTAACAATTTCACCTAAAATTAATGACAAAGCAGATTTATAACTGTTCATTGTACCATATTGGGCTCCGCTATTAAAGATGTCT